>BSBK01009034.1:0-62500 GCA_027943335.1 Chamaecyparis obtusa | reverse complement strand
AGTTAGTATCATCAAGTCATAGACTCATCAAAAAGTTACTCAATGTGTTCCTTATCCTCATCTGTCATGTACATCTTTCCTCATGTAGATTTCTATGTTCTTCATCTCTTTCACCTTTCTTCAGATGTCTCGGTATAGTAACTTACAAGATAAGTGTTGTCAAACTAGTTGACATCAATGACAACATAATACTGATTTAATCATATTACATATCTAATCATTAACTCCTCAGTGATCTTGCAATCACAGATTCCAAATCAATTGTAGTCCAACAATCTCTCCCTTTGGCATTCATGGCAACTCAAGTAATATGAAATGTACCGTACACATACCAAACATACATTCTACAACTTTGTGAACAAATGTTGTAAGTCGAATAGACTTAATATGTTTAATCACTACATTACTAAACTAGCATTAAATAATACAGCTTTACCATTCTGCAGTTGTGATCTTTTCAGTTCTCATGTTCCTGCTTTTGTTCTCTGTAACTGATCTTCAATACTCTGTCTCATTGTCTCTCCCTTAGATAATTATCATCGGTGCTTGTTCCTTTTCATATCTTGTTTATCTCTTCTCTTTTATTGTTTATCTCTTTCATTTTCATTTCATATTGTATCTCTCTCCCTTTGACAGCAATGCCAAAGAAACAAATGAACAAACAATTATGTCTTCCTCTATATCTATGAATACTGATATTCCAATCGGTTCAAGTGCACAAACTTAATCACAACCTTGAACATGATTCAAAGTGTGAACTATGTTGCATCAACATGAATGATCTTCTGATAAAAGTAGGCTGATGCAACAACCAGATCATCTTAGTGACCGATAGACAGGGGACGGACCCCAAGTCTAGTCCTCAAGTATTCAAATGTGTCCTTCGGTAGGGGCTTTGTAAAAATATCTACAAGTTGTTCTTTGGATGTAACAAATTCTAACTTTACTTGCTTCTCTTGCACTTGTTCTCTTAAGTAATGATACTTAATAGATATATGCTTTGTCTTAGAGTGCATCACATGATTTTTTGAAATATTAATAGCACTAGTGTTGTCACAGTATATAATCACCGGGTCAGTGATTACCTCATTCATTCCTTCCAACACTTGTTTGATATATGCAATGTTTGAACAGTTAGTAGCAGTAGCAACATATTCTACTTCAGCTGTAGACTGAGAAATACAAGCCTGCTTTTTACTTGTCTAGATTACAAGTCTTTCACCAAAGAAAATGCTCCTCCAATGGTGCTTTTTCTATCATCCACATTTCCAGCCCAATTAGCATCGGTCTAAACTTTCAATTCAAACTTCCCTTCCTTAGGATACCATAATCCAAAATTCTTTGTTTTCTTCAAGTATCTTAAGATCCTTTTTGTAGCTATCATGTGTGATTCTCTAGGATTAGCAAAAAATCTTGCAACAAATCCCACATCATGTGCTATATCTAGTCTACTGTGAACTACATACATTAACCTACCAATCATGGATCAGTAGAGTGTCTAGTTTACCTTGGTAGTTTCATCCTCCTTTGTCAATTTGCATCCAGTAGCCATCGGTGTTCCTACAAGTTTAGCATCTTCCATGCCAAATGTCTTCAGTACTTCCTTTATGTATTTAGATTGTGTGATGAATATCCCATCACTCTTTTGAATCACTTATAGTCCAAGAAAGAACTTAATCTCTCTGAACATAGACATTTCAAATTCCTTTTGCATTTCATCAACAAATGCCTTCCATACAAGATTTGAGCCTCCAAAAATAATGTCATCAAAAAATATTTCAGCAATGATAATAGTATCATCAGTATCACCTTTCACATACACATTGGTGTTTTCACTTGTTCCAAAAAATCCAATACTTAACAAGTAAGTATGCAGTCTTTCATACCATGCTCTCGGTGCTTGCTTCAATCCATATAATGTTTTATGTAGTCTACATACCATGTCTTTATTGTCGGGATCAACAAATCCTTCAAGTTGTTCAATGTAGACCTCTTCTTCAAGTATACCATTCAAAAATGCTAACTTCACATCCATTTGATAGACTTTGAATTTCTTATGTGCAGCATATGCAAGTAGCATTCTAACTCCTTCTAATCTAGCAGCAAGTGCAAATGTTTCACCATAGTCAATGCCTTCTTCCTTTGCATATCCCTTGCATACCAATCTAGCTTTATTTCTTGTGACTTCACCATTTTTATTCAATTTATTCTTGTATATCCACTTAGTACTGATAACATTCTTATCTTTTGGTCGGGGTACTAAGGACCAGGTTTTGTTCTTCTCTATTTGTGCTATTTCCTCCTTCATTGCATTAACCCATTCTTCATTCTCTAATGCAACTTTCACAGTTTTACGTTCAAATTCACAAATTAGACATGTACCTTGTCTTGTTTTGCTTCTAGTTTGCATTCCAACATGTTTGTTTCCAATGATTTGTGTCTCAGGATGATGTCTTCTGACAAAACTAGCCAAAACTTGATTTCTCCTTTCTTGTTCATCCTGTTCAGGGTCATTTTCTTACTCAGTAGCTCCATCTTGTTCCTCGGTTTGTGTTGCCTATTGTCCTACATTGTTTCCCTACTGACCGGTTGTCACAGTTTGTGGTGCCGATAGATACTCTAGATGTTCAATGTAAGTGAATCTACCATAGTCTTCCAGTTCCTTTGTACTTTCCTCTATGTACTTGTCATCAAACTCATCAACACGAACATTAGTACTTTCAACTATCTTATTTGTAGCCTTATTCAAACATTTATATGCTTTACTTGTAGTGGAATATCTCAAAAATATTCCTTCATCTCCTTTAGAATCAAATTTTCCATTTCTCTCATCTTTCAAAATAAAGCATTTACTTCCAAAATTTTTGAAATAACTTACAATAGGTTTGTGTCCAAACCATAGTTCATAAGGTGTTTGGTTGGAGTCCTTCTTCAATTGTACTCGGTTAAGAACATACATAGTTATACTGACAGCTTCCCTCCAATATGTCTGAGCAACATTCTTCTATATCATCAATGTTCTAGCACAGTCAATTATAAACATGTTCCTCCTTTCAGCAATGCCATTTTGTTGAGGTGTCCTCGGTGCAGATACCTACCTTTTGATTCCATGCTCATTAGAAAAATTAGTAAATTCATCAGAGATAAATTCACATCCTTTATCAAATCTTAAACATTTTATTTCTTTTCCGGATTCTTTCTCTACCTTAGCTTTATACCATTTAAACATTTTGAAAGCTTCAAATTTCTCTTTCAAGAACATAATAGTCATCAGTCTAGTATAATCATCAATGAAAAGAATAAAATATCTATCACCAAAATAGCTCTAAGTTCTCATAGGACCACATAGGTCGGTATGAACCAACTCAAGTATCTTCTTTGTTGAATAGTCTTTTCTTTTAAAACTAGACTTAGTCATCTTACCTTTCTAACATTCATGGCACATGGCATGATCAGGTTTTGTCAAGTTAGGCAATCCTCTAACTCTTCTATTTCTACTAATCTTGATCATGTTGTCAAAGTTCACATGGCATAACCTTCTGTGCCACAACCAAGCATCTTCATCCTTTATTAACAAACAAGAAAACTGATCCATATCAAGATAGAATAGATTACCTCTAGATTGTGTACTAGTTTCGACAAGTCTTCCTCCATCATCATAGATCTTCACCTTTTTGCTCTCAAAAGCCAGTTGGTGGTCTGAATTGTTCAACTGAGCCACACTTATCAAATTATAGTTTAATCCATCTACCCAATATGCATTTTCACATTGTAATCTATCATTGATCATTAGTGAGCCTTTACCTCTTACCATACAAGGTGCATCATTTCCCATTCTCACAGATCCTCCATTATATTCAACAAGATGATCAAACTTCTCTACATCACCAGTCATATGATGTGTACAGCCACTGTCTATGATCCATGTATCATTTCTGCTTACTTTAGAGATCAATGATGTCTCTTCATGTTTCTCTTCCTCTTCTGAGTCATCTTTCATAGCAACAAATACAACTTCTATATCATCATCAGAATCAAATTCAGTTTCAATATCTTCAGCTATGTAACATACCTTTTTTCCTTTTTCATCTTGGTTGTCTCTGTTGTAGTGTCAGTAGCCTTTGTTGACTCTTCTTCCGTAGCTTCTTTCAGATCGGTCTTTGGATCTATCATCATCTTTCTTCTGAGGACATCTAGCAGCAATATGACCGACTTCTTTACAATTAAAGTATGCTAAAGGTATCTTACCTCTATACCTTCCTTTTCCTTTGGGAAATCTTCTAGCCATAAGTGCTTCAAGATCATCAAGTTCATCATCAATATTGTCATCACTATCACAAATCTTACTATTCCTGCTAGACTTTCCAATCTTCAAAGAAGACATGAAAGCAAATTCAACAGAAGGAACAACACTATTATCAAAATTATTTAATTCAAAGGTTGTAAGTTTACCAATCAGAGTGTCAAGAGTAAGGTTGGATGTAGCTCTTGTTTCATGAATTATAGAAATCCTGATTGCATAAACCGGTAGCAAAGTTCTGAGAATCTTGCTTATCACTGTTTCATCATCAATCACTCCATCAGATGCTCTAATAGCATGTACCACCTCTTTGAGTCTATTTTAATATTATGCAATGTTCTCACCTTCTTTCATTCTCATATCATCAAATTTTCCTCTCAGACTTTCAGCTCGAGCTCTTTTGACATTCAGATTTCCACTGTATATTTGTGCTAATTTATCCCACATTCCTTTGACAATTGTGCATGTCTTGATATCTTCAAATTCAGCATCGGTACAGGCAGCAGCAAGTTCCATCATAGTAACATTGTGCTCATGCTTGTCCTTCAATTGATCAATAGTTAAGGGACCATTAGGTGGTTGCATGTAGCCATTCTCCATCAGCTCTAGTGCAGAGTTCCCAACTCTAGATATGTGCAGCTTCATTCTGCTTTGCCATACTATGAAGTTCTCTTTGTTCATTTTCAGTACTTCCCTCTTATACATCTTGAGACCTTTATGCTTAAGTCCTCAAAACTCTATTACAAGCAACCAATGCTCTGATACCAATTGTTAGAATAACTAAGAGGGGGGTGAATCAGTTATCCAGTGTCCCATTACAAAATGTATAATTCAAAACAATTTCTTCAATTTCTTCTCGTCGGTAAATAATAATAACTCTCACTGTCTGTGCTTTTATCGATTACCAGTCTAATGCTAAAATAGTTTACCAATCAAATCTAACATGTAACATGTAAAGAATGATAAAAAACAAATATCACAATCAACACATAACACAAGAGATTTAACGTGGAAACCCTGTAAAGGGAAAAACCACCTGGGACCAACAACCCAAAATTGTTCACTCTTCTAAAATGAGGTCAGTTAAGACCCAACCCTGTTAAAGGTTACAAACACACTGTAAGGTGTGACCTTGTTAGAGGATTTTAGACTAGAAGTTATCCTCCAACCAGCATTCACTATGGGGTTGACAGGATAACAATGTTCATTATATGAATGATACATCATAAGACTTTCAGAGTCCACTAGGTTAAGAGATTTTGACTATATACAATGGTTAAATATGTAACAGTAAATGACCTGCCCTAATACAACTTCAATTGCAGATTACAAATCAATATTTAGTCCATACAAATCCTTCTGACCAATAATTCATTTCAAATTCAATACTGTATCAACTTACTGTCCGTTGGTAATTGCTCTCTGTAGCTCAGTAATTATTCTGCAGCTCGGTTCTTACTAACCAGTATGATCAGAATACATGAAATCCTTGTTCATGCGATATTCCTACAGCTTCTTCTTCTTACAATATTTTTATAAAGAAAATTTGTTCTCTTATATAGATGAGTAAATCATTTTCTTCGCCACCATCAGATTTTGCCACTTAACCTCATTCATAGATTTTGTCACTTCAAAATTTCTCGGTACTTGTGTCAATAACATGTTTCAATCTTTTCCATTAGATCTCCTCTAAATTTTGTCAGTCGTCGATCTGTGTAACAAACATTATCTGTTACCTCGATGTTATACTCTTGCCAGCTCATCAATCTTATCGGCTAAGCTAATCATTTAATACATTTTGTTCTACTCAGTTAACAAAGAAATGCATCAGTGAACACTGCTCGGTTAATACTGTGATCGGTATACACTACACTCCGTTGGTGTATATTAAAAATGCTTCATTTACCGACAACACTACTTTGTGTCTTTCAGCTCTATACTTCATTATAGATGAATGCAACATAATAAAGTCAATATCATCAAGTCATAGACTCATCAACAAGTTACTCAATGTGTTCCTTATCCTCATCTATCATGTACATCCTTCCTCATGTAGATTTCTCTATTCTTCATCTCTTTCACCTTTCTTCAAATGTCTCAGTATAGTAACTTACAAGATAAGTGTTGTCAAACTAGTTGACATCAATGACAACATAATACTGATTTAATTATATTACATATCTAATCATCAACTCCTCAGTGATCTTGCAATCACAAATTCTTCAATCAGATTCCAAATCAGTTGTAGTCCAACAATATTTATGAATACTAATATATATATATATATATATATTAATAATTTGCATAACCTTTTTGTAAAGTCTCAGATTGAAAATCTTGTTAAATGTATAATAGCATTATACTAATTTCAAATCACATATCTTCACTAAAAGGGATATGTGAATTAATGAGTTTAAATTTACTTTTATAATAGATATATTGTTTACATTTATTCTATTGCAGGTCCAAGCATGCTTTCATCTTTTTTTTAGAGTAAAAACTAACAAATTACTTTGGCAATGAATTTATAAAATGCATTGCAATTTATGTCTAAATTTAAATAGTAATAAATAATACTTTTATAAATGTGAACTAAAACATATACATATGATCATTCTAATAGTATTTCCTTTTTCAGTTTCATTAACTAAAGTATTGTACAAATCTAAATAACTATGATTTCCTATATTTTTCTCACAACAAAAAATGGGTCTAATATTCAAGATTATAAACAAATTCTTTTATGCAGAATTCATGATAAATTCATAATTTTCAGGAAAATTTATAATAAGAATTTAACATCTATTTATGTAAACAATACTAATCATAAATAAATTTTGATACACTATCACACTAACAAAAACCTTACTTAAGAATGTTAACTTACTACAATATCCTCTAATGTAGAAATTTCACAATTCATCTTCATACATTTCAAACTGTTTCTTTCTTTCCAAAATTATTACAATAAAAATTCATTCCTAACAATTGGAATTTTACAATAATTAATCCAAACTCATATGATTTCATTCATTAGTTTCAAGGACCTCAAACTTCCATAGGAGCATACCAACTTGAAGACTCTTCAATTCAACTTTTAAACAAACCTGCAAACCAAACTTTTTCTTTCATGACCATGGAGGCTCACCTCCCAGCCAAGGCCATTACATGGCCACCCCCAAGCTAGGGGAAAAAAAGAAGGATAGGTAACAATCAAACAACACACACTCAACAACATGAAACCATAAACAACACAATTACTCCCTTTCCCAAGTTATGCACATAGGATCAAATTTGATCCAACATAGGGTGAAGGTGGAAACAATCCTTGGAGATAACAACAAAAGTCTCTTTTTTTTTCTCAATTACAACATGCCTTCACAAGGCTCAACCCAAAAAAACTAGCTCATCTCATTTAGCACAATTTCAAATTCCCTTATGGCCCCCAATAAGCAATACAAGTAGGCTTTCATGGATTCCCATACATCAATGCTCTACACAAAAGATTTTCCCAACTAATCCCTTCACCCCTAGACTCTCTCAAATCCTCCCAAGGATGAGTGTACTCTTGCACTCCCATAACATACACACACAAAAACAAAGAGAAAACAAAGATAAACTTCATGTAAACAATTTCAAAGTATAACACAACATAATCTCACAACAATTCAACTAAACAATACAAATACATAAACAAGACTTCCATGATAGGAACACCTAGCTTTTCTTCAAGACTATGGCAATGGCGAATTTGATGGAGAGCTCAAACTTCCCTTTCCTAGCTTTTCCTTCTCCTTCTCAAGCCACTAGATCCTCTCAAGTCAATTCTCCTCCAAACCCAAAAATGCATAAGCTAGAAGTGTTTTCTTCCTAGTCTCTTTTTCCTATTAGCAAAAACATTCCTTCTCTCTGCTGCCCTCATCCCAAGGTAAGGTAGATACCTTGGTTCTTGCTAACTTGCCACATGCCGCTAACTAAGGAATAACAGCTAAATCAAGACATGGGGAAAGGGATTATCCTTGAAAATATACCCAATTTCGTCACTCTCAAAGAAGGCTCTCTTTGAAAGGCCTTTTGGAAGCTTTGGGTGAAGAAAAAGGTAAAATTTGACCCCCAAACCTATGCACATGTCTTGGGGTACTTAAAAATAATCCTAACCACTCCCTAGGGCTCAATTTAACCCCTCAAAAACCCATGTGAAGTTAACTCACAAAAATAGGAAGTGATGAGACACATGACTTGGTTCCCTAACCCACTAACTATGCCTAGGGACTCACAAGGTGACCTAAGGGTGAGGTAAGATCAACATTCCACTTAGGCATGCCAACACATAACACTAGTGTCAAGTGACACAACAAAAGTAAGTACACATCACACCACTAAATTACACACATGGCATGCCTAATGGATAAATCACATTTACATTTACACATTTAAATTTACATCAAATTATGTACTTATAACATTTACAAATAACATTCACTCTTGCATCACATTTACGAAATTAAAATCACATAAAAATGAGGTCGTTCTCTTCCTAGAGTCAACCTTGGCCTTATACTATTTTCACATAGATCCATCCTTGTTTCCTCACATTTAAATAATAAATTGAGCAAAGGAAATAGAATATTCCTAAGTGGGCTTCCCTAAGACGTTGCTTGATCATATCTACCTACTACTCCATCTGTCTGACTAACTCTGGACCAATAGAAACCCTATCCTCAATCCTGTCCCAACTCAATGGTGTCCTGTAAGGTCTTCCATATAAGGCCTGGTAAGGAGGCATACCCAATGATGTATGATGCTCAATATTGTAGGAAAACCAACTAAATGTAGGTACTCCTCCCACCTAACCTGATGATCCATCACATACATGAGTAGCATGTCCTCTAACACTTGGTTGAATGTCTCAGTTTGACCATCTGTCTCTGGATGATAAGATATGTTGAAGTTGAGTCTAGTGACCAAAGCGGTCTGAAGCTCTCTCCAAAAAGATGAAGTAAATAGAGAATCCCTGTTGAATATAATCGTATGTGAAATTCCATGAAGCCTGACAATATCTCTCAAGAAAACTTGTGCCACTGCAGGTGCTGTGAAGGTAGTACGAATGGGTGAGAAGTGGGCTACCTTTCTCAACCTATCCACTATCACCATAATAGCATCGTGGTGACGAGATGACATAGGAAGACCAACTATAAAGTCCATCGATATAACATCCTAGTTCCACTCAGGTATCTCATATAGCTGAAGAAGTCCACCTGGATGGTGGTTCTCTCCCTTAACTCGTTGACACTCCAAGCATCTGGCTACAACCTCTACAATCTATGTCCTCATACCCAGCCAATAATAAAGCTATCTCAAATCTGCATGTAACTTCCTTACTTTGGGGTGCACTGCATAGGGTGCTCTATGAGCCTCAAGAATAATGAAGTCACGCAACCCACCAAAAGAAGGTACATAAATGCATACTCTATGGAAAAGAAGGCCATCAGACTCTAGGGTATAATCTAAGAACTTCCCCTCGAGGGGTCTCTAAACCTAAACCAACTGAAAGCTCATGTTGTCTCCTACTCAAGGCATCTTCTACGACATTCTCCTTCCCCTTGATGTAATGAACATCAAATTCATACTTGCAAAGGAACTTCATCCACCTCCTCTACCTAGCATTAAGATTTAACTGAGTGAATATGTACTGCAAACTCTGATGATCTGAGTGAAGCTCAAATCTATGACCCAAAAGGAAATCTCACCACCTCACCAAAGCATGCACCACTACTGCTAGCTCTAGGTCATGGGTAGGGTAGTTAAGCTCATGAATCTTAAGTTTCTCAGACTCATAGGCAATAGCTCGACCACCCTGCATAAGCACTGCTCCAATCCCATCTAATGATGCATCTGTGCATACAATAGAGTTTGCTAATGGATCTGGTACTACGAGGATAGGTGCACTAGTAAGTGCTCTTTTGAGCTCCTAAAAATCTCTCTCACACCTCTCTGTCCACTCAAAATTCTTCCCCTTTCTCTGAAGGGAAGTGATAGGATGGGCTACTCTAGATAATCCCTCAACAAATCACCTATAATAGCCTGCAAGACCCATGAAACTCCCGGCCTCTGTCACACTGGTAGATGTTGGCCAATCCATAATCGCTCTAATCTTAGATGGGTCAACTAAGATCCCATCTCCTGATATCACATGGCCTAGGTAATGAACCTATGATCTCAAGAAGGCACACTTCAACAAACTGTCAAACAACTAATTATCCCTCAAGCACTGTAAGACCTATCTCAAATGCTCCTTATGCTCATGCTCATCTCATGAGTAGATCAAAATTTCATCTAAGAACACCACCAAAAATCTATCTAAGAATGAGCAGAATACTCCATTCATGAGGCTCATGAATACAGCTGGAGCATTCGTGAGTCCAAAAGGAACCACGGTGAACTCATAATGACCATAGCGTGTACAAAATGCATTCTTGTGGATGTCGTTCTCCACAATCCTTAGCTGGTGATATCCTGACTTCAAGTCTATCTTTGAGAACACGCGGGCACCCTAAAGCTAATCGAACAAATCATCTATCCTAGGAAGTGGGTACCGATTCTTGATGGTCACCTTATTCAATTGTCGGTAATCCATACACAACCTAAGAGATCCATCCTTCTTCTTAATGAAGATGATGGGTACACCCCATGGGAACACACTAGGATGAATGTGCCCTTTCTCCAAGAGCTACTCCAAATGAATCTTGAGCTCGTTGAGCTCATGGGTAGTCATCCTATAGGGTGCTCAAGATACAAGCTCTGCTCTTGGCACAAGATCAATGTAAAAATCTACTTCTTTAGGTGGTGGAATACCAGGTAGCTCTGATGGAAATACATCTGCATACTCCTATAAAATAGGGTGGTCATCAAGGGAAGTCTCCTTCTCAACCTCCTCATCTCTGTCATTGATGGTGATAGAAAATAACTGACAACCCTTTTGCATGCACTGCTTAAGCTGCATAGCGGAAATCATACGAAGAGATGTAGGTCTCTGAACTCCTAAGATAACTGAGGACACACCATCATCATCCAAACACTTGACTCTCTTCTGTCTATAATCCATCTTGTCTCTATGGGCATAAAGCCAATCCATGCCAAGAATGACATCATAGGATCCTAGTGATGTGATGTGAAGGTCAACTAAGGTGGTCATATCCCCTATCTGTAACTGACAACCCCTCACCAAAGAACTAACTGACACCTTAGCACCTGAGGCTAACTCCACCTCCCAACTAACATCCTGCCTAGCTCCCACTAGCTCGCAATGCTCCACTATAAAAGGTGTAATAAAAGAGTCAGTAGCTCTTGAATAAAAAAGGATAGAAATGTTACTAAATCTAATCATGCCTGCAGCCTCAATAACTATGGCCTTGTGCTCAGCCTGGCGGTTGTCAATCGCTACAAATACTCAGTGGGATCTACCCATGTCTCCTATCGTAGGCTTTGATTCTTCTGCCCTCTGATTTTTGGCTAGATGACCTGTAGGATAGTCTCTAGCTATGTTCCCCATAGCACCACATGTGTATCATGGTCCTCTAGCCTGGATCTGTATCCCCTGAGGTCTGGACTACTATTGTCCACCTGTCATACTAGATCCACTATAGCCACCTCTGGATGATTGAGTCTAAGCCCTCTGATCACATCGAGAACCATATGAATGCCACTACTTGGGCTTAGAGCCATGTTGTCCCTGTGGAGGTCTCTATCTCTGGCTCTACTGAGACTACTGTTGTTGTTGAGGTTCCCTAGAAGATCCTGATGAGTTCTTTTGATTTCCCTTCTAATGGGATTTCTAGAAACTAGAAGGTTGAGGTGCGAAACTATGGTTCTGTGACCGGTCCCAAGCATTGTGAGACCTATTATGGATCTCCTCAGCTATCATGGCCCTCTCAATGGTATCACGTAAATATCCTGATGGTACCATCTGCACCCTGTCAGCTATAGCATAGTTCAACCCCTTAATAAAGTGATTGACCTGAATTTTCTCATCCTTCATGTAATCTACATAAGGGAGGAGCTCGAGAAACCTACTCTCATATTGTGGTACTGATAGACCTCTCTACTATAAGTCATGAAACTCATCGATGTGACGCTGTCTGTAGTGCTCTGACATATATCAGGCTCAAAATCTCTCCAAGAAGGTCTCCCATGTGAGGGTATCTATGACATGGTAACTCTTACACTCCTCCTGCCTCCACCAAGTAGAGGCAGTCCCTCTCAGCATGTGTACTGCAAATAGTGCCTTAAGGTTGCTCTCGTAAGGATGCAACCAAAAGCATCATTCGAGGCTCAAAATCCAAGCCTCGACCTCTACCCCACTCGTGGATCCTGAAAAGGGTGGTGGCTATAGTCGTATGAGGTCTCTGATCTAGTGCCCTATATTACAGTGCACTCTCAGCACAACTGTTGGCAGTGGCTCTGACATGTGAATGGACTTGTCCTTGTGATCTGCCTGCTCCTCAACCCATCTAGGAGGAGGACTCCTACTCTGCTCTCGGGCCATAGCCTACTGACCTCCTGGTGGTAATCTATCCATAATAATACCAACTAAATTTTGTAGTGCATTAAGTATATCCTAGTTGGGATTAAGTGGTGACATAGGAGGGGGGGCCTACTCATCACCTACTCTCTCGGTTGCCTTCTCTACACCCTCTACTACCACACGACCACCTTTGGCTCTCCGCCCATATCGGTGAGCACTATGTGTGACTAGAGGCATCCTACACTAAGGTAGAAAACAAATAGTGAGTTGGCAAATGTAATGGGTTTAGGTTCCTAGAGTAGAAACTGTGCTCTGATACTAGAATATAATACCCAAAAATACAAGGACAAAACACAACAACAATTTTTTTTTGTAAAGGTCACTAAATGACAACTATGGCCATGCACAAAGCTCACTTGATGCGAAGCTTGAGACATAATGACTAGTCATCCAACGTCTCATAAGGGATGCTGGCGAAAATATTCAACAATATTTAAAATTTTGATGTGAAACAACAATAGATTCCTAAAGTCAAATTTTTATAACTTCAAGTATGTAAGTTACTTTTACCTTGTTCTATAGTAATTAACTATGGAAATCACTTTTGAAAATATCTTCAATCTTTCAATTATCTTCAAGTTGGAACACACTTTGTAGTTTTAATTTGAATCTTTTAATTATCTTTGAAAGTTGAAATACACTTTCCAGTCAATTTAATAGCAATGATGTTTGAATAATTTATTGGCCCCACGAGATAACATAAACATTATGAAGAAGGAATTCAAGAAACGTCCAAAAAGAATCAATCAAAATTTTATTCGTCTGAAAAATAATAATAATCAGATTTCAAGATGTTGAACATAAAATTTGAATGCTACATATGATATGCAAAGATACTATAGGAAATCACTACAACAAAAGAAAAAAACTGTGAAGATACTATAGGAAATCACTACAACAAAAGAAAAAAACTGTGAAGATACTATAGGAAATCACTACAACAAAAGAAAAAAAATGTGTAGTCCATATTGATGACCTTAAGGATCAAATTTGCAACTTCAATGTTTGAGTTTTTGCATTATAGGTATCTTTTGATTTGGTAAGTAATGGTAGAAAGAATTCAATTGGATCTTCAAAGGATATCTAAGAATCTAGTTTAGAGATTGAATCCAACAATTATCTTAGAAAATTTAGAAGTGCGAAAAGTGTGAAAGTTAGGTGACATGTCGGATATGCACAAGCAAATATATTTGAGATCAAGAAATCAACGATATTAAATGTATTACCAATACACCATTTTACTCCATCTCTAGGTGTTTGGGAAAAAGGTACTACATTTCCTTCAATGACATTTGTTATGAATTCATATATGGCTTTGATTAAAAAAAATAGATTATGATGTTTAAGAAATGATTTTAAAAAAATTATCCATAACTATAGATATTAACATTTAGTAACATAATATAGCAATTTATTTTTCATGTGTTACAATTTTAGAGTGTTGGCTAATTAAAAAAATTGCAGGTGTAGGAGGTAAGGTAAAAGGTTGAATTAGCTCATTATCAAGCCACAGGGTGATTTAAGCCCACGAGAGGAATTTATATTGAAGGGGTTTTTTATATACTTCAAATATTGCAAGTCAGGATTTTCTCATAAATCAACAGGGAATGCCAACTATGTATGGATTAATCGACTTTCTGATCAATTTTTTTTATAGATTATGAGATTCAAATTTGATGAATTAACATTGAAGTAGTATTTTTAATTTATGGTAAATTTTTTTAATATACAGATTATGTGGTATTCTTAACTCATTTTATGTTAGGTCATAAATGAATGTATTTATGTTTTGTAAAGAAATAATAATAAATAAACCTAAAACCAATCCTTCCATATAAAAAATTAAGACTAATAAGTTAAGAAAATTCTAATTAATCAATATTTAATTAGAAGATTTACAAAAAATTGATAAATTTATAAAAATAGAGAAGAAAATCTAATTTGTATGCAAGTATCTTGTTCACATTTTTTCTCTTCTTAAGTTTTTCCCACTTAATTCAAAGCATGCCCAAGTCAAGAAAAAAAGGTATTTAGATCATTGTTTCAATCCAAGTCCCGCTAACTCCAGATTTATCTCGAGTCTCCAAACAAACTCTATATTGAATTATGTTCCACATAATTTTCTAAGCTTTTTTCCTCGGCATTTATCTTCTAAAGATTTTCATTATTCATAGACAAAAGTTGGTTGCTCTCTAGTATTTTTTAGCTTGTCACTATTTTTTATATTAATCAACAACAAAATCTAGGGCCCTGACCCATACAAGACCATTTCCCAAGGACGTAAAAACACAACACACTAATAATAGATAAACATTAAAAAAAACCTACAAAATTACTAATAAAGAGATAAATATAGGCCATAATTTAGCAACTTGTACCCATGAAAGTTAGTACCATCATACAAAGTAGTACCAAACAAAACAAAACAAAACCCTATCAAAAAACCTACTAGTACCACCTAAGCTATAGAAAAACCAACAACAATTCAAAAAGCTACATGGGCTATAAGAAAAAATATACAAGAGAGCCCAAGAGGGGTAAGGGGTCAAATCCTCGTTAAACCTTGTGTGAGGATTTAATATCACGACCAGACTAATGCAGTACATGAGACCAATCATCAGTGATGAATTTGAACAAATCTTTATAATTTCCTTCCTCTTGTTCATCCTCTCAAAGAATTTTTCATTGGATCAAGTAGATAAAAGTTGTCAAGTTGTGCATCACACGAAGACTGGACCTAGAAATGCTTACAAGTTTTCTTTCCACCTCACTCACTCTATTTTTCAGACTATCCACCTCACTCTATAAGGTTTCCAAATCCAAGGTGGAGGGCGTGTAAAAGGTAAACATAATAGTGTTCTCCTCAATTGACAACTTGTCATTGTTATGTTCAATGCCATACCTTTTTAGTAATATAATTATCTACATTTATAGGAAAAAATTAAGACTTCTTAACAGAATCATAACATGGTAAGCTTTAGAGGGATAAACTCTTGAGCTAAACATTGCTTTCCATTTTATTTAATTTTAATAATGCACAAAATAAAATATTTATTTTATTTTAATCAAAGTTTAAATTTAAATTATTTATACTCGAATAGATACATGTGTAAGTTTTTTAAATAAAAATAAAATTTAAATAAATGTATATCGTAACAGCATGTAATGCTCTCCCGGTATTGCTCAACTCTGAATCATGTAAGGACACATCTGCGAGATCAATCCTGTCATCTGTAAGCAAGGTGGTAAAAATTCAAGGAGCTAGATGAGATGAAGTGGCCTGAGTAATGTAGGGAGGTGCATCCTTGTCAACTGCAGTCTGTTGAGGAGTTGTAGGTGGTGCAAGAATATCCTCCTATCTTTGTGCACCCTGAGAACCTGAACTAGTAGATCTATTAAGAATGGTGGTGACAAATGATGGGACCTCCCTGAGAGGAACCCCACCAACTATTTGTAAAGCTTGATATGCACAAAGAGGATCACTAGATAAATGTGTCCATACAACACAAATGGTCTACATCTGATAAAGCTGCAACCTCTAGGGGAGATGGTATATATGCTATCTGGTAGATATCATCAATGGAGGATGCATCTTGTGCAAGTGGAGGAATGCTAGAACATGAATGCAACATGTATCTCCCCAAGTGATTAGATGCCATCTCATGAACCTGTGTCGCGATACTCATAATACTAGAAAATACATCCATCCTTACCATGTCATTTGGTACACTATGTCCTGCAACTACCATTTCCAAACTTTTTGGCATAACCAAAAGGTTTGGACCCACCTTCGCCTGCTTATTAGTGGGCACTAGGGCATCAGGTCATCTGAATTTGTCAGATAATATCCCCCTCCCCTACCTAACATGACACAAAAAATCTATATAATCAACCTCGTGATGCAAATGAAATTATGAAAATAATTTTTTACAAAAATAAAGTAGAAGCTCATCCTTCTAGGCCACCTATGATGATAAGCCAACCATCAAGGATATATAAACGGTGCAACAAGGTCATCCTCACACCTATTAGTCATATATCCTCTCACCTGAGCTCTGTCTCGGTAATGAGGACACACGGTCTTCACCATAGTGGTGGAAACCTCTGAGTCAACCTATCTATACCTCACAACACTAGTAACATTGCGAGAGAGAATCATAGAATGTATTAGTACTAATGCTATCATAAGGGTTGTATGACTCAACTGTCTGAATCATACATGCCAAATCCTCTCTAATATTGTTCACCATATCCCTATTAGGAAGGGTGGTGGATGTTTGAATGATATGATCGAGAAACTCTATAGCTCATCTCAATCTGGCAATGGTATTAGCAAATAGCTTCTCCCTATCCTTTTTAGAACTGATAGATCTATGTGAAGAGGGGTCACTAGCACCCCATGTACACTAGCCTCTCCCAAATCCATAGATGATGCCCCTCTACCTAATGCCATGTGATAGATAAAATATATTTGAAAGTATAAACATGACATTTCTAATTTAAGCATATTACACGTGTAAATAAATAAAATAGCTTGTTCAATTCATATTTATCAATATGTTTGATAGAAAAAGATTTAATCATATAGGTAGGTCCTAATGAAAAAGAAGATGTAATGAACCTAAAAGGTTATCTAATTTATTTTAAGATTACAAATTATAATTATCTTTAGTATTCTAATTCAATTTTATAATTTTTACTTAATTATAACTAGGATTGGAAGTTAACTAGGTTAACTAACTTAATTTATGACCTTAGACAAGTTAACTAGGTTTGAAGTATGGTTAGACTTAAGGTTACAATTAGGAGGCTTTGATGTAGTTAAATGTATGTCGTTACAGCTATATGCTTTTATTTAGATCATGTTATGTATGGTTTTAATGTAACATTTTCATAATATTTTTCTAATGCTTACAATGTAACGTTTCTACATGTATGTTTCCTAATGTATGGCTATGTATAATTTTATGTATGATTCCTAATGTATGGTTTTAATGTAACATTTTCCTAATATTTATCTAATGTTTATAATATAACATTTTTATGTATGGTTTTATGTATGTTTCCTAATATATGGTTATGTATGTTTTTATGTGACGTTTTCTTAATATTTTTATAATATTTCTAATGATCTTGTTTGTTAGATTTTACAACTGTTTTTGTAACATTTTTCTAATATTTTTATAATGTTTTAAAACATATGCAATAAAACTAAATTAATTAACTAACTAACAATGTAAACTAACTAAATTAACTAACATATTTAAACTAACTAAATTACTGAAAATAATTTACCTATTTTCTTAACTAAATAACATATTAATATATATTCTTAACTGGAAAAAAGTTACATATTAACTAAATAACTAAATCTACATAAAAGCATATTAGTTATTTTTTGCAATTAAAAATAACTAAATTATAAAAAAAATTAAACAATACAACAAATACATAAAACTAACAAAAAAACTAAAAAAATATATTAAAAACACAAAAAGAAACCTACTTTGTCCAACCGAAAATCCCAAACCTGCTCCTCAAATCTTGGAAGGCACCACATTCAAATGAGTTGCTTAAGGCGATTTTGGGGTATATATAATATTTTAGGGTTTCGGTCGAAACCGTTTTGGTTAGAACATGTCTGTCACATCAACGCCATGTGGTGTCGTGTGTGCGCTACATATGTTTGGTCGAACACTATTTGATTGAAAGCTCTTTCAGCTGAAATCTATCAGTTGTCCTCTACTATGACACAACTTTGTACTTTTACCCATAAGCAATTCTACATAGTAATGATAGATCTTGTTGTCAACTTATGGATTATCAAGGGATCCCCTTTCGCCGCAGGCCCTATTTTGTTACTTGGCATTAGACTTCTGAGTGCTCCAATAGTGTTTATAGATAGTCTTTCTCAACTTGGTGGAAGAATGCTATTTGTGACCATCTTACTATTTTTACCAAGGCCACTTCTAAGGATGATGTTGTTTTAGAAGATTTAGAGCCACCACTCCTATTTTGGCTCCTCTTAGTTCTACTGAGCTAACTTTGGATTTAGCCTTGTCATCTCTTGCTTTGATTTCTTTTTCTCCTAACATTCTGATATTACTACTTTACTTGCAAGTTTTATTTGCCACTCCAAATCTTCTTTCGATAATAAAATGAGTGGCACTAGATTTGTTGTCCTTCTAGCTAAGGTTGTCAAGGATTCATCTGTTGTTTTTTCTTGTATTGATAATGTTCCTAACAATGTTGTTTTTGATGAAATAAGTTTTTGGATTTGATTGTGTAAGTTTTTTTACAATCAACGTTTCGGATCACACTCCGTGATCCATCATCAGGATTAAGAGAGTGAAGAATGAACAATAAAAATGTTGTTTTTGCTAAGAATGTTGTTTTTGCTAGAAATGTTGTTGTCCCTGATGTTGTTGACCTTCTTTTTCCTGGTGGTTGGCATTGTTTTTATTATAATAGTGGATCTACATGAACAATTGTTCAACACAAGAAGTGTCCCAATAGAAAGACTTCTTAGGATAAGATGTTAGATAAATAGTCTTAAAGTTCTATTTCAAATTAGGATATAATATGTTTGGCTCCAATTCTGTTGTTTGACTAGTCACCCTATTTTGTTGTCTTTATGGTTGGTTCTATTATAGTTTTGATTTTTGCTAGTTTGTCCCAGATCTGTAATAGATTGAATCCCTTCCCTACATATTTTATCAAAAATCATTTCTACTCAATCTACTAATCAAATCCCAATAGAAGAATTCAACAACGAAGTTAAATATAAAATATGAAAAATAGAATTTTAAAAAGTTCTAAGCACATAGATATAAATTAATAATTCATTTTCTATCAAATAGTTTTCCAGTTTGAGTAAATACATACCATTAATTAATAGAAATATATATAATGTCAAGTTTAAGAAAACATATATAATTAATTAATAGAAATACATATAACGTCAAGTGGCTTCACCAATCACATATATGACATCAACTTGATCAAATTTGACTAAACAAATCTTCTCATACCTCTAAATCATAAAATAATATCTCTTACATGCCTCAAATAAAAAATCAACAATATAAAATACTTCAAATCGTCCAATTAAAATAATGCACAAGGTTAAAAATATCAAGAGAGATGTTTAATAGAAAACACCATTTTCCCAATTAGAAAAGTAAAACTAAATGTGATCATATAACCCAACCTTGTGGAAGCTTTGGTTTTATTATGATGGAAATTGGTTATATGTGTTCCTACGATACTTTGGAACTAGGTTTTGACTTTTATGATTCATGATGATGATCTATGAGATGTTTTGAGATTTATGAACTTAGGGTAGGTTATCTAGGTGTTAGAGGGGAAGTGGCTTTCTTTGGAGGCGTTGGAGCCCAGAAGTGGCTACTTGGGTATCCTTAGTAAGTTACTTAAATAAGTGATAATATAATACATTAAACGGAGTTTTAAAATGAATTAATAAGATAATGGATTCATTTCCCATGCCTTGAGTGCTAGTACAGGCTAAGGATGGGAGCGAGAGAAGATGCTTGCCTGTCTAGTAGTGGCGGTGAGTTCTGACATGATTGGTTATCCTTGTCTACATGAGAAGATTTCAAGTTCCACATATGTTCACACTTGGGAGTCAGAGTCTAGTGAGATCGTTCTAAGGGGTTGAAATATGTGATGACACTTCCCTAATTTCATCCTAGGTTTCCTACGTGTGTGGGTTGCCTCTGGATTAGTATGTGTACCTTTGAGTTATTGAGTTGTACCATTGAGATAGGAACTTATAGGATCCCTTGCTTAGTATTACCTGATGTTGATTTTGGTATTGTTATCTGAGTGGGGTATGATGTTATCACCTCAACATGATGGGAGTGGAACAATAGGTTTCCACGAGGTCAGAAGGTAGTGATTCTCTTAAACCATTTGAGACTCTGACATTCCTGTACCAGTGTTGGATGATCCTTGTTGCAGTTGCTTCTTATACTACCTTCCTTGGAGATTTTTTTTTATTATTTCTTTATTTGTTCTTTGTACTCAATTGTATTTACATACCCTGTGACTTGTGTAGTGGATGTGGGTTATCATGTATACTTTATGGGTCAGATTTATTTATTTATTCTTTGAGACAGTGTACTATGTAGAAGATTTATATGATTATTGTACTTAATCGATTAAATTGTATTTACATAATTTTATGTCAAGGAACCCTTGAGATTTGTAATCCATAATTGAGAATTGTGTATATGAGCATATATGGACTTTATGTTTTACTTCCACTTTGTTATTCAATATTATTTGTAAACTCTTAAGATTTATTTTTTTTTGTAAACTTAGTAACATGTTTTAGGTTAATTTCTCCTAGGTTCCCTGGCGGGGCATTACAAGCATATTTACACATGTGTAAATTAAAAAATAAAATAAAATAGCTTGTTCAATTAATATTTATCAATATGTTTGATAAAAAATGATTTAATAATATGGGTATGTCCTAATGAAAAATAAGATGTAATGAACCTAAAAGGTTATCTAATTTATTTTAAGATTACAACTTACCTTTAAAATTACCAAATTGCCTTTAGTGTTCTAATTCAATTTTATAATTTTTACTTAATTATAACTAGGGTTGGAAGTTAACTAGGTTAACTAACTTAATTTATGGCCTTAGACAAGTTAACTAGGTTTGAAGTATGGTTAGACTTAAGGTTACAATTAGGAGGCTTTGATGTAGTTAAATGTATGTTGTTACAATTATACGCTTTTATGTAGATCATGTTATGTATGGTTATGTATGGTTTTATTGTAACGTTTTCATAATATTTTTCTAATGTTTACAATGTAACGTTTTTACATGTATGTTTCCTAAAGCATGTTATGTATAGTTTTATGTATGTTTCCTAATGTATGGTTTTAATGTAACATTTTCCTAATATTTATCTAATGTTTACAATGTATCATTTTTATATATGATTTTAGGTATGTTTCCTAATGTATGGTTATGTAGGTTCTGATTAAGTAAAAGCAGGATTTGAAAGGTCCCGAAACCTTAAACAAAAGCATCAAAAGATAGGGCATTGAAAGACCATAATACAACTATGGTGCCCCACCAATCAAACCAAAGGAACAAACCATAGTTCCTACCAGTTGGAATAAAAAAATCCAAACTAGCCACAACAAAGGGCAATCAAGATTTACATTTTTGCCCATCCTTATGTGAACATAAATTCATATCAAAAGGAGTGGAAGATTTAAATTTCTTTCCCTTAATTGTTGTCCATCCATCCTCCACCTTATCAGCAGTCTTCTGCTAAGCCAAAGAAGAGCTAGAAGAGCCCACTAAAGGGTAGGTCATATCAGAAACCACTGAAGGGACAGGAATAGCACCATGACCATTCCCCAAAACCCTCCCAGGAGAATCATGGACAATAGAACACACAACTCCAATAGCCAAGACAACATCAGAACCAGAGACAACACCGTGAGCAGCAAAACCTACAGCACTAGAAGACAAGACCGTTGAACCAGAGACAACATCAACGATCTGGTTAGGGACAACAGTAGCAACACCAGAAGGTATGGTTATGTATGTTTTTATTTGATATTTTCTTAATATTTTTATAATATTTCTAATGATCTTGTTTGTTAGGATTTATATGTGTTTTTGTAACGTTTTCCTAATATTTTTATAATATTTTAAAACATATGTAGTAAAACTAAATTAATTAACTAACTAATAATGTAAACTAACTCAATTAACTAACATATGTAAACTAACTAAATTACTGAAAAAAAATTACGTATTTTCTTAACTAAATAAGATATTAACATATTTTCTTAACTTAAAAAAAATATATTAACTAAATAACTAAATTACATAGAAGCATATTAGTTATTTTCAACAATTAAAAATAACTAAATGACAAAAAAAAAATATTAAACAATACAACAAATACATAAAACTAACAAAAAAACTAAAAAAACACAAAAAAACCAAAAGAAACCTACTTTGTTCAACCAAAGATTGCCAAACCTGGTCCTCAAATCTCAGAAGACACCACATTCAAATGAGTCGCTTAAGACAATTTTGGGGTATATATATTTTTTTAGGGTTCCAGCCGAAACTA
Organism: Chamaecyparis obtusa; assembly: GCA_027943335.1. Taxonomy (NCBI): domain Eukaryota; kingdom Viridiplantae; phylum Streptophyta; class Pinopsida; order Cupressales; family Cupressaceae; genus Chamaecyparis; species Chamaecyparis obtusa. Next base: position 39,486 of record BSBK01009034.1, on the reverse strand, counting down.
TTTCGGCCAGAACCTGTCTGCTACATCAACACCACATGGCGCCACATGTGCACCATGTATGTCCGGTCGAACCTAGTCAGACCAAACACTATTCGACTGGAAGTTCTTTTGGCCAGAATCTATTAGTTGTCCTCTATTGCGACATAACTTTGTACTTTTACCCAGAAGTCATTCTACATAGTTAATGATAGATCTTGGTATCAACTTATGGACTATCAAGGGATCCCCTTTCGCCACAGGCCCTATTTTGCTACTTGGCATTAAACTTCTAAGTGCTCCCATAGTGCTCATAGATAGTCTTTCTCAACTTGGTGGAAGAATGTTATTTGTGACCATCTTACTATTTTTACCAAGGCCACTTCTAAGGATGATGTTGTTTTAGAGGATTTAGAGCCACCTACTCCTATTTTAGCCTTGTCATCTCTTGCATTGATTTCTTTTGCTCCTAACATTCTGATATTACTTTACTTGCAAGTTTTGCTTGCCACTCCAAATCTTCTTTGGATGATAAAATGAGTGGCACTAGATTTGTGGTCTTTCTAGATGAGGTTGTCAAGGATTCCTCTGTTGGTTTTTCTTATATTGATATTATTCCTAACAATGTTGTTTTTGCTAGAAATGTTGTCCTTGATGTTGTCGACCCACTTTTTTCTGGGGGTTGGCATTGTTTTGATTATAATAGTGGATCTACATGAATAGTTGTTCAACACAAGAAGTGTCACAATAGAAAGACTTCTTAGGATAGGATGTTAGATATACAATCTTAAAGTTCTATTTCAAATTAGGATATAACATGTTTGGCTATAACTCTATTGTTTGACTAGTCACCCAGTTTTGTTGTCTTTGTAGTTGGTTCTATTATGATTTAAATCAAAAACAAATTCTACTCAATCTACTAATCAAACCCCAACAAAATAATTTAATAGTGAAGTTAAATATAAAATATGAAAAATAGAATTTTAAAAATTCCTAAACACTTACATATAAATTAATAATTCATTTTCTATCAAATAGTTTTCAAGTTTAAGCAAATATATATCACTAATTAATAGAAATATATATAATGTCAAGTTTAAGCAAACATATATAATTAATTGATAGAAATATATATAACGTCAAGTGGCTTCACCAATCACATATATGACATCAACCTGATCAAATTTGACAAAACAAATCTTCTCATACCTCTAAATCATAAAATAATCTCTCTTACATGCCTCAAATAAAAAAACAATATAAAAATACTTAAATTCCTCCAATTAAACAATGCACAAGGTTAAAAATACCAGGAGAGAATATTTAACAGTAAACACCATTTTCCCAATTAGAAAAGTAAAACTAAACGTGATCATATTTAAAAAGTCGTATTTAATCCTTGACATTTGGGGAACGGAAAAGATTAGCGTCGCCCATTCAAATCAACAAATCCGTTTAAGGAGCTTACAACTTGAATTATTCAGCCGCCTCGCATTGTCAAATTTGTCTGTTTTGCAGATTATCAGATTACTAAACATCGAATACGAAAAAATCACAGCCCTTTTCCTTAAAACTCTTTTTTTGTTTAATCCGTTCATCAGTGACACAATTAAACTTAATATTTCTGATCTCAAATGTGAATTCAATCCGCACGCAAAGATTCGTTACGTGTTTGAATCATGCAACTCGTGTTGATCCATAACGCTTCGCCAACAGATTCAGTTTTCGTCTTACCATATATACAACTTATCCACAATTGCATGCGCTCTCATGCAACTTTTGTTTTTTTTGGGTTTGGCTTTACGTGTAAAAGATGCGCTTCTTTATCCACCAGAATTTGTTTCGTTCTACTCGAACTTCCTGTATAAATCCCATTTCAGCCTCCAAAACCAATACAGATGAACTTCCTCTATAAATCCCATTTCAATCTTTAAAAGCATTACAGATTAGCTTCCTCTAAATCTCTAACTGATAAAGATTTTGTTTTGCTCTTGATGGGTAACATACTGCGAAGTGTTTTAAAGAGCGAAAGTCGTCGACGTACAAGAATTATGAAAGTCGACGGGACTGTTATAAAAATGTCGAGTCCTGTGTCTGTTAAGGAAATTGTGGGCATTCATCCAGACCACGGGGTTTTCGACGGAGACACCGTTTGTCGACTGGGAATTCACAGTCGACCTCTTCCAGAAAGAGCGGAGCTTCATGGCGGTCGACTGTATTTTCTGATTCCTCTTCCTCGCAATCCGAGGCCTTTTGCAAGGGCATCTTCGGACAGAATTCTGACGGCGGCTTCTAGAGCCCGTCAGTTGCAGCTTTCTCGCAGAGCCTTCTCTGACAGAGACCTGACGAAAGGGGAATTCGACAGAAGGGTGCAGATTTTTTCTTCGCCTGTTGATGGATCTACTGTGTGTGTGAAGCTTCGTCTTCGTAAAGATGAGCTCGCAAAGTTTCTGTCTGGAGAGGGGAAGTCTGTGGTGGAAGATCTTGTGGGTCCTGTGATCCAGCAGGCTGTGGAAAAGAAGGCGGAAGTCTCGATCTCGCGACCTCCTAGCTTTGGGTGGAAGCCTAGTTTGGATAGCATCTCTGAGTCGAGAAACCCGAGTCCAGTTAGGTCTTCAAATCGTTTGGTCTTGTAAATTGACTAGATTTTAATTGCACTTGTGATTCAATGCCCTTTTTCTTTGCAGAGATCTACTCTTATCGATTGCTGTGAATTTCTTGGGTATCAAAGAATCTGCTAAAAGAAATTAAGAATGGAGGACAACAAATGATGGTTTAACAGAGAGCAACAAGAACCAAGGAAGTCTTCAATATAAAATGAAAACTGATGGGATAGAATTCCAAGAAATTTGTCCTACTCAGTGCCGATGCACATCCGTCTGAATAAAGGAGTTTCCAAAATGACACGGTCCCAAATCTTATCTCTTCCATCGGAAAGTTCTTGCAAATTTTTAATTCTGGATCATTTTGGGAAAAAAATAAAAAATTGTTATTTCATTTTCTGCACGGTATAATTGAAGATCATCGTGAATTGGTTTTTCTTATAAAATAGTAGGTTGGAAGAGTTTATAAACGGGAAAAGTGTGGATTGATTTTTTTATGCAGGGAATAGTTTAAAAATGGGAGATAGTATTTTAATATTTGTGATAGTATTTGTTGTTTTAATGGTTAATATTTTGATAATATTGAATTAATATTTAAGATTTTAAAGTTATTATTATTGAGGATGATTATTCATAATTGAAAAATATATTTCTTAAATCTAAAATGTAACAAATCATGTGATGCTACATCAGCACACTCATAAAACACAACTTAATGCACAAGTATGGGTCTCACATTTTTTTAGTTGACAAACAACATGTTGATGTGACATCATATTTGATGGTGTGGCCTTGAAAACCTTGTTATAAGTAGAAGACTTTCTAAGTAAGCTGCTATAAAATATTTAGAGTAATTTTATTTCCATGTAAAATATTGAGAAGTGCAAAGTTAGGGTGCTCAACTACTAGGTCCTCTCCCTTATGTCTTATTCTATTTTTTATAATCGAGTCCTTTCATTTAGACTAATTATGTGAACACTTCAACAACAATTTCTTCTTAAAAAATAACTAAAGGAAAACATATAAAAATAGAAAAATTATTTATCAAAATAAATTTTAAAAATTAATAATTAAATATTAAAATAATTATATCTATTGACTTAAAAAATATCTTTAATATTGGTCAATGTGCTTCTAGATTAGATTGTGTATATTTTTTAAGCATCGACGTTTCGGATCACACTCCGTGATCCATCAACTTTATCTTTACATTCTTGCATTTTCTCATCCTAATGATGGATCACAGAGTGTGATCCAAAACGTCGATGCTTAAAAAATATACACAATCTAATCCAGAAGCACATTGACCATTTGAAATGGATTGGAAATCTGATACTTTTAATCTTTAATATTATTAATATTAATAAATTATTTTGATAAGGAACATAAAGAATGCTTGCATCTATTACTTAAAACTTATGAGTTTGCAAAGTTGAAACTAAAGATTAACTCCTAAGTATATGAGCACAATAAATATAAAAGTGAAACAATAATACTATAGGTAACACCAGATATATGTGGAGAAACCCCTAGGAGAAAAAGTCAACCAAAGAAAGAGAGGAAACTATATTATTAATTCAAGTATATTATGCAAAATACATTTCTCTCTAGCTCCATCAAGGATACCTACACTTTAAAAGATAAACAAAACTACATTTTATATACACAAAATGAATCCTTCATGTGATATGGGGTTCATAAGAAAAACTCACCTATAGACCATCACAATGCAACTCGAAATAACTACTTATAAATGCTCTTGTCATAAGGCATCTCTCATATTCATGGGTGCCTAGGGGCCAAGATAACAATATTTAGTCATAGATGTTGTCGTAGGATCTTATGATACATGTCATAACTGTTATAGATGCTCTTACAATATCCTGCATGTGCCCAAACTACCCAAAATGAAATTTTTTAAAGGGGACGCCTAGGTTGTAATTTGAATGGACCACTTTATTCATTTCCTAAATAGATATATGTAACATATTTGTTCAGATCCCCAACTCTCCCACATCTTTAAATTGCTAAAAATGTACTTAATGGTTAGTACGTTGTTGTATGAGAAAGAATATAAATGTATTCAGTTTTTTAAAGAATAAAGTGAATACTCCTATCTCTTACTTTCTTAATGGATAGTACATTTTTAAATTATTATTTAGTAAATTGGTGCTTTAAATGAAATATAATTATTTCGTGACTACCACATAATCTTCTTGTGGAATATATTAACTAATATATAAACCACATTTTTTATTTTATCATTAGACAAGAATTGTAAAATGTATTGGTATATACCTAAATTAAATATTATAGAAAATGTAAAACCTTTCTCTATTTTGAAGATCATAAAATTAATAATAATTAGTAAATATTTACTTTTTAATATTTTAAAATGTATAAAATATCATAAGAATATTTTCGACCTTTCACTTAGAGAACTATAACTCAACAATCCCCTTCTTACCTTGTATAAATGAAATTATGATAATATATGATGGTTATCTAAACATCAATGAACATGTAGCCACATTAATTAGAATTAAAGCTCACCAACCATCTTCTTGTTTCATATATATCAAGCAATTATTATCAATAACTATCTAATGATCAATATGCTCACATAACTACATTAATTCTAGTTACAATTTAAAATCTAAGATGATTTTAAACTTTCATTAATTAATAGATGTGCATCCAAAATAGAAAATATGACAATCACATATAAGGTGATAATATATAAGCATAGTTGCTATATATAATTAAAAATATAGTAGGTGTGGACTTGGAAACATGAGTCATTATATTGCTCAAAATATCCCTGACATTTGAGGGAAGTGTGAAAATGCTCTAAGTTTGTGTGATTCTTCAAATGCGACTCAATCAAATCTCATATATCAAGGTTTGAATGCCTCACCTAATGTTTGCTTACCTTAACATGTTTTTAGAGAGCAATAATCGATCATTGATTTGAATATCACATTCATTATTGAGAGAAATTATCTAACAATTAATTCTACCATATTTTACTTGTCTTATATACACACACACACACACACGTGCGTGTGTGTGAAATAGGGGAAAGGATCAGGTAGTAGTTGAGCATGTTCTAGTAGTTGTGAAAGGACTTGTTGATTTAACATCCACATTTGTTGATTTAATGTACAATATTTTTGACAATTTTGCACCAATAATTGTGACTTTAAAGTTGTTATTGTTGATGATATCTACTCATAATTGAATGAAATGTATCCCTTAGTTCTAAAAGCAACAAACTGTGTGATGACACATTAGCTCACTAATAAAACATGACTTAATGTACATGTATGATCTTACCTTTTTTGGGATGTCTTGCACTCATTGGCAAAATGCATGTTGATGTGTCATCATATTTGATGATGTGGCGTTGAAACCTTAAGAGGGGACTTGCCAATTAAGCCACTCCAAAAAAATTTGGAATAATTTAAAATTTCCACATATGATTTTGAGAAGCACAAAATTAGAGATACTCAACTACTTGATTTCCCCTGATCAATTTCACCTTACAGAATAATGATTAAAATTTAAAATATAAAATTATTTTAAATTTCAATTAGTAACAGTTATGCATTCATAATAGACCATACGATGATCACATACATGAGGTAATGATAAATAAGCATATTTTTATATTACTTAAAAAAACTTTAGTAGGTGCGGCCGTGGAAACATCATTATATTGGTCAAAATACTTGGTCCTGCCACGCATGGTACCTTTTTGACCTCAACGATTATATTCGAAAAGTATTGAATGTTTGGTGCAGAAGGAAGAAGATAGTGAAGTTTTAGCCAATCCATTAACATCCCTCGCATTCTTTCAACTTGCTTCGAAACTTTTTGGCCAATTGCTACTGGGTTTTCCCACGTTAACATTGTTTCTGTTTGTTGGGCATTCACGAAAGTTGCAGTTTTCATCTTATTGTTGTATTAGTCGATCATAACAGCGCAAATAAATTAATAATATTAGATTTTCGAATTCATTTTCGTGTTCATTAATATTTCAAACAATAAAATCTAAAAATGTCAATATTATCCCAAAAATTTCCAACTATCTTGGGCACCGTTGTAATATCATTATTGTTCTTGTGTAGTAGATAACTATAATAATAAATAATATTAGATTCTCATAATCCATGTGTAATATTTTTTTTCAGATAATACATCAAGATCTACCATCGAAATAATTGAAAAAAAATCAAATTATATAATACAGTTTGTCTTTTGCACAGCAAATTAAATGTTTTACAGAGATACTCTATTCATACCTGAAAAAATCAAACAAGCATTCTTTGACAAATTTATAGAATAGTTATGTCTGTGTAGAAGTCGAACGATGCAAAACAGAGCTAAGATTTTCATCAATTGGCTCGAGACTAGGTTTCCACTCAGAAAACCTCTGCTGCTGCATCTCCATTGTCGACACGGAGAAAGAAGCCACAAGCTTCTTCATGACCTCTTGTCCATCAGCACCCAGAAGAGAAGCGGCCTCTTTTTTGCTCAGTCGAATCGTGAGACGCACAGTCGATCCATTCTCACACTTCGAAACAATCTTCGATGAAACGATACTTGACTTTAACTTGTTAACAATTTCTACCTTAGACAAACATTTATTTTCTGGACCCAAACCAGAATCTGCAGAAACAGGGGATGTTGGAAAAGGAATAAGAAGATAGAGGTCACCGGTTCGAAGCTCTGCTCTGTGAGGAAGAGGCCGACCGAGATCAACCGGTCGAGGAACAGAACCCGCTTCAAAAACCCCATGATTTTGATAATCACTGACTACTTCCTTCACATACGCAGGATCCCGCAGATTCATCACCGTACCGTCGACTTTCTTGATCTTTATGCATCCACGCTCTCGTTTTGAAAGTCCTCGCATAAAATTCCCCATTACAGACTTACAGATCTGGTCTGCTTAGTCTCCTGCAATTGAAAATAATATGATCTTGTGCTCAGTCCTTCCGAGAAATGGCTCAGAAGATTATAAAAAAGGCGTTTTCTATAGGGGCCCGTTTGGTTGCACCCCATAACCGGATTATGCCGCCCATAACCCGGTTATGGGGTGCAATTCCCTGTTTGAGAACGCTTTTACAAAATGAGAATGTGAATTTGCGTGACCCCATTTCGCCGAAAACGTGGATTTCGAAATTCCACCTCAGGAGGTGGAATGACTTTCGAATCCACGGTTTTGTTGACAACTAAACAAGATTTAATCTTTCCGTCGGGTCCGGGCAACTCCACGGTTTTGGACTTCAAATCATTTTTAATCTTTCCGTCGGGTCCGCAAATAACCATGTTTTGATGCAGCCATTTCCACGGTTTGGAAACAGCGATTGTCGCGCATTCGTCTGTGTGTTCGGCTTTGCAGTGTTTGCTACAGTGTTCGACGCTAGGGTTTGCAGTGTTTCAGCACCAAGTATGAAAATATCCATCTTCGTTCTTGCAGAAAATTGACGCTAGGGTTTGCGAACATTTTTGTTAGTTCTTCAACTAACACCGGTAAATTCACGTCAGAAAGTTTAACGGCGATGTAAGTTTTTCATGTGCATCTTTAGAAGTGTAAACACTGCATCAATGTCATTGATAAATTTTTATTCACGAGAGCTTTGTTCTCTGCATTTCCTTGTCGACATCCACTTCCTTGAACCATTCGTTTGTAATATCCGCGTATGCGTAGTTCATTTGAAAAAAAATACCCCACATGTAACAGGGTGATTACTTAAGTTTCGAAACACAAAAAAAAAAAGCAAAGAAACAAAAATTTGTTACTTCCGCTTGCAGATGGGCTTGGTTTGTTCTCCTCAGTATAGCCTCATATTGTTATCTATCTTTCGCGTAGCTTCTTCTTTGATAACTCCATGGTAACGATCTATGTAGCCCTCCATGGTTTGGTAATTAAAGGAAATTTAAATTGTAGATATACGATTTCTTAGTGCATTTGTTGTTGTCCATTAATATGCCCAGTAATGCCCAATTTTATACTTGATCCACAGCGTTCAGTTTATTAGCAGTAAGAAGTGTCTCTTGTCTGAGTTCCCGATGACAGTTGAACATGGTGACAGTATTTCTACTGTGGAGACTTGGTACGTCAGTTTTCCCCCCTGTAGTTGTAAGGTTGTGTTTGTGGCTTTGAATCAACCTACATCTTGTTGCTAGATGGCAATGACTCCTTTGCCTCATCAATATCACTAAGTAACAATGTAATAGCTCCTTTTGCTTTAGCCACATTCAACATTGCTTGCCTCTCAAATTCAACAATATCATTAGCAATAAATAATGGGGTCTCCTCATCTTGCCTTGTAAGTATTAGTGTCATCCAAATCAATGACCTCTAATTCTCAAACATGGTGGTGTTACTTCATAGGTTGAGGGAGAAGTTGAATGCCCATAATTTAATTTGCAATATGTTACCAAAACATCTCTGTAAAGGAGAGCCCTGCAATTTACACATCCTAGTTCCCAATCAGATAGTAGAGCTGTAGGCACTTCTTCCTCCACCTCATGGTTAGAGGACACCCTCTTGAAGAAAAGAAAAACAGTGTAAGCAAGCTTGCTGATGAGAACATAGCAGGGCAGTTGCTACAAAGGACTTCCAACCCTAAAAAGTTGAGAACCACATGAAGGCTAATGGATGATAGTGATACTGAGCACTTGTTTGTAGAAATAGCACACCCTTCAGCCTAGAAGGAGCTCAATCAGGCCATAACAAGTGACTATAATATGACCAAAATTGACTTGGGACCTGTAAGCAGAGATGAAGATGTCCATAATTTCCAGGTAACTGCTTCCAAATTAGTAGAAAGGATAGTTAAAGACAAGAAAGGAAAAGATGAGGTAAACAAGGTTGTGGAACTTCTTACTAGTTGCATAAAGTCTTTAGCGGATCTCACTCTTCAACCAATTAGTTAGACAAGTGCTTCTTGTGTTCCTAACTTAATAGCTGGGAAAGAATTGGTAAGCAAGGTGCATATAGATAGCTCCTATTGCAGAGTTACCCAAGAATGGGAAAAGACATGAAAGCTAGAGGGTTTAGATTCATTGAGCAAATTAGTAAGATATATGATGATTTGGTTTTGTTGACAAATGCTATAAGCATAGAAATAACCAATACAATACACGAGGAATCCCTTTGGCTGCAAGTTGATATTTAACTCAAGGAAATTCTGGATATGGGTTTAGAAAAGGCAGCAGCAGAACAAATTGTTAAAAGTGCAGATGATCCTCAGTGTACCATGTGGAGGAGCAACATAGAGAAGAATGAGTCATTTTGGAAAAAGAAAAAATCAAGGAACAAAGTAAATTGCTAAAAGAATGCAACCATATCAATGCTGATATCCACAAGGAGCTTTCAGACATTGGGTGTAAATTAAAGAAAAAGGTTATGCTAGTGATGCAATGGTGGATGAGTTAAAGGAGGAATTCAAAAAAAATATAGAAGAGTTGTCGAGTGCACAAACCTTTTGCAAGGAAAATCTAAAGAAATTGGTAAAGATTTGATGCAGCCTTATCTTGGTATGAGAACCACCCAGTGAAATTTATTGCCAAAATAGATTGCATCTGCAACAATAAGGTCCTATGGAATCTGAGAACCAAAAATGTGACCATTGCTCAGCACACCAGGATCCCAGCTGTCAACAAGGCACTAAAAAACTTCAAAGCCAAAGTAGCAGTTGTTGAATATGTAGCATCAGTCAGATTTTAAAATATCTGATTATTGCACAGAGAGATGTATATATATATACTTATATATCTATATATATTTATAGTATTATAAGTTGATTATTCAAAATGGTTCGATCTGATCTCAGAATTGTTCAACATTGTTTGTGAAGGTCCTATGGAATCTGAGAACCAAAAATGTGACCATTCCTCAGCACATCGGGATCCCAGCGGTCAGCAAGGCACTAAAAAACTTCAAAGCCAAAGTAGCAGTTGTTGAATATGTAGCATCAGTCGTATATTAAAATATCTGATTATTGCACAGAGAGATGTATATATATATATATATATATATATATATATATATATATATATATATATATATATATATATATATATATATATATATATATATATATATATATATATATATATATATATATATATATGTATGTATGTATGTATATATATATGTATATATATATATGTATATATATATATATATATATATGTATGTATGTATATATATATGTATGTATGTATATGTATGTATGTATGTATGTATGTATGTATGTATGTATGTATGTATGTATAGTATTATAAATTGATTATTCAAAATGGTTCAATCTGATCTCAGAAGTGTTCAACACTGTTTGTGATGCCCAACAATCATGTTACATTGTTCTCTACCTTTCTTGTGCAAAGTTGAAGGTTGTATTGTATTTTATAATAATATTGGCATTTTGAATCTTTGATATTAATAGTATGATGCTTAATTATTGACCAATGATATTATGATAGTGATAGAGATAATTGTCTAAGTTGTCAATTTTGACAGCCCCAAACCCTCTAGTTTTATTCATATCTCTTATATGACAAGAGATCCTATTAACTAGTGGGAGTTTAGGAGTGGAGACCCCGATGGGTTTGAGGGGTTGTGGCACCAATGAGACCAAGGGGTAGTGCTCCCTATGGGGTTTGGGGGCCATGGCCCAAGTGGGGTTGAGGAGGAATGCCCTTGGGCATTTCTTGTTGGAATAAGGTAGGGTCGAGGCCTTGGAAACCTCAGAACTTCATGTCACACACAATTTTCAAAATTTATCACTTAGGGAGAAATTAGGTGTTTTGTAATGCCCCCTTAAGTAAACTCTTGAGATTATAGAGTTATTCAATAATAATTCAATTTCAAAAAGGCTCATTCTAATTAAGTACTTCAACATTTTGATACTCTGCTAGACTTATATTGATGATACCACTTATTGTAGGATGATAATCTTTCAACTTATGAATTGTTATATTTTTAAAATACTATAGTCTTCTATTAGACAATTGACATTCAACTGTATTGAAGTAATGAATGAATATCTTTTATATTCAATTTTGCAACATATGATTTTACTGATTTGATATGATGGAATGTCTGTTGCTGTCCCTGATCTAGCTATGTGAATTGTGCTATGTTTAACCCTGATATGGATACTATACTCAGATATTATTATGCAAGATTAAGCAACAATAATAAATGTATATTCAATTCATTTATGATATCCTTCTTATGATTGGTCCCAAAGTGTATTCCCCAATTTCTCTATATAACAAAGTACAAATCATTGCATAGGAGAACCTCATCTATAACTTCAATATGCTCTTAAAGCCTTATTTCCTTGATTAGGATATATCAAACTACTTTATGCTATTCTATGTTTTGCTTGATAGGAAAATCATGAAGTCTTACATATAAGACGATTTTCCTTAATAAACTCTCAATGCTACAATCTTTATCCACCACATCTAGGACATCGGTACGTATGTATACATGTATGTATGTATGTATGCCTGTATGTATACATGTATGTATATATGTATGCTTGTATGTATATATGTATGATAGCAATTTAGATTAGATGATCATGCACAGTGCTTGCATCTACATAGCTAGTCCTCGTTGTATCTATATAGGTATGTACTCTTGCATTGTTCTTTATGGGCTTATGATCCTAACCAGTTGGTAGTCCTTGCTGTATTCCATTTACTATTGCTTGCTCCCATACTTCATTTCTTGATATACAATCATGTCTGACAACGTTTATGTTGTCCACGTTTCAGGCCACCGATGGATCCTGACGATAGTATACAAGCGTATGCACAAATACTTAGGAATACCACATACACCCGGATTATCTCTTCTCTCTGTGCCTTGGTTGTTGTGCTCAAACTACTGCAAGCTGAAGAAGGTAGCAACAGAGGGAAAAGAATCCGAAAAGGCAATTCATTTTATAGAGAGATTGTTCACTCTACTGAAGTTGATTGTCATGATCAGATTCGGATGAGTCGGGTTGCCTTCTCTAAACTAGCTATGATATTAAGGCAGAGAGGAACATTGAAGGATAGCAGACACTTGACAATAGATGAACAACTAGTGATGTTCCTCCACACTCTTGGGCACAATCTTCGGAACCGCAAGATTGCCCATAACTTTGGGCACTCCGGAGAGACAGTCAGTAGGTACTTTCACAAGGTATTGACGAGCATCTTAGCACTTCATGGAGATTACTTCAAACCGCCTGGACCGGGCACTCCTCCTGAAATTACTAGGAACCCCCGTATGGTTCTGTACTTCAAGGTGCATTGTTTGGTCTTTTGATTATGTTGTTTGGTACAGTGTTCCCCACCATATCAGAGGCTGATTTTGCATTTTCCCATACACCATATTTGATAGGACTGTGTTGGAGCTATAGATGGAACACACATCCCAGTCACTGTCAAGATTGAGAAGCAGAGTAAATATCGTGATAGAAAAGGGAACCTGTCGCAAAATGTGCTCGCTGCAGTTTCCTTTAACTGCATGTTCCAGTACGTTCTTGCCGGCTGGGAAGGGTCTGCTACCGATAGTCGTGTTCTAGGTTCAGCTCTGACTAGAGCAGAACCACTTGAGGTCCCCCCCGGTAAGCCAAATCATAGTTTAATGTACTAAAGGGCACACTATGTATTCAATCCTAACACTCTGCTAATGCTCTGCAGGAAAATATTATCTAGTGGACGCGGGATATCCGAATGCCCCTGGATTTCTCGCTCCTTACCGATCTACACGGTACCACTTGAAGGAATTTTCAAGAGAAAACCCAATACAAAATGCCAGGGAGTTGTTCAACAACCGACACGCCTCTCTCAGAAATGCAGTAGAATGCACCTTCGGTATTGTGAAGCGGCGTTTTCCAATCCTGAGACATGCAACGACTTATGATATCATGACACAATCCTATATTGTTTTGGCGTGTTGCATACTTCACAATTACATCACAGAAGTGGATGGCATACTTGAGGTGGAAGTGGAAGAGGAGGATGATCATCATTGTGGTGGGGTCGATGTGCCAATGTTACAGACATATGGCTTCTCTCAGCAGGATAGACATGAGTGGTCACAGTTCCGGGATGACCTGGCAAGTAGGATGTGGGAAGACTATAGACATGGAGAATAGCTGTACTTTCTTGTTGGTTAATGATTGTGCAGTATAGTGGTTTCCTTTGATATTTGATGTATGGTTGTATGGTTTCCTTTTGATGACATATGCAGAGATATTGATGTATGGTTGTATGTTTTCCTTTTGATGGATACTTGATTCTGACAATGCCTTGTATACATGATTCTGATTTTCCTTTCGATGTATGGTTGTATGTTTTCCTTTTGATGTATGGTTGTATGGTTTCCTTATACTATGCCTTGTATACATGATTCTAATTTTCCTTTGGATGTATGGTTGTATGGTTTCCTTTTGATGCATGTTGTTTGGTTTACATATGCAGAGATATTGATGTATGGTTGTATGTTTTCCTTTTGATGGATACTTGATTCTGACAATGCCTTGTATACATGATTCTGATTTTCCTTTCGATGTATGGTTGTATGTTTTCCTTTTGATGTATAGTTGTATGGTTTCCTTATACTATGCCTTGTATACATGATTCTGATTTTCCTTTGGATGTATGGTTGTATGGTTTCCTTTTGATGCATGTTGTTTGGTTTCCTTATGCTATGCCTTGTATACATGATGCCTTGTATGTATTTATCTCCTGACATTGATAGCCATGTGCAGACTACTACATGGCAATGACCGAGCTACTCATGAGCATTGATGGCAGTGCTCAAGACCCGATTATGTTGGAAGAGCCTTCGTCCAGTAAGAAAATGATCTGGACCAAACATATGGAAAGGGTTTTCCTCGATTTCCTCATTGACCAAGTCCACCTTGGCAGAAAATGCGAAGGTGGGTTCAAAAAAGAAGCGTGGGCTGCCATTGAAAGGCAATTCAATGCGGAGTTGACTATGAACCTAAGCAAAGACCAATTCAAGAACAAGCTGAAAACTTGGAAGCAAGGATTCAAGCTTGTGAGAGATTTGAGGAGCAAAAGCGGCTTCGGTTGGAACGAAGTAACGCAGACTGTGGAGGCAGCGGATTCGGTCTGGGACAAACTTTTCGAGGTAAATTTGTCTTTTCATGACTTTTATATCCGCTCTCTTAACTATGCAAATCTGGTTTTTGTTGTGCATGTTGTTCTGATACTCCAATGCACATTTTTTGGTGTTTGTGTAGTCTCGAGAGTACAGATCAGCTAGGATGTTCAAAAGAACATCTTTCCCATACTATAATGACCTTGCCATAATTGTTGGCAATGACATCCCTGATGGGACTGCCACAACAACTGCTGGCGAGGCCGAGGAAGGGCACTGTAACCGCCCTGCACAGTTAGATGATGATGATGATGATGATGCTAGTGTTGATGTTGATGGGCCCGAGTGTGGCACATCTTTTGAGACTCAGCATGATCTGGATGATGAGACTGCAACTCCCCGATCATGTCCGAGCACGGGATCATCGCAGAGGAGGGTAAGGAAGAGGAAGGCAAGTTTGGCATCTTCCTTGGATATGATTTGTGAGACAATGCAGACCTTAACAGAGAGCCTTAAAGTGCCTCAGGTTGTCAAAGTCGACCATTCTCAGGAACTGGCCGTGTTAGGTGGAGCATGGAAAACTTTGAAAGCCATGCCTCAGGTGAGCAGCAGCGATGCGATCACATTCTACCGGATCTTGATGGAGAAGCCAGCCATCCTCAATGGGTTTCTGTCCATGGAAACCGATGAGGACCGGTTGATGTTGATAGATAGAATTTGTCGATCCACAGATGCATGAGGAATGGTCAAAGATGTGATGTCATCAATTCCTACTTGTCAATACTTTCATTTGAAGACAAATATTTGAAGACTGAACAACAAAATACCAATCTCTGTTTGAAGACTGAACAATACACAATACACAATACAAAAATATTTTGTCATTGTCACTCCAAACTGATTAATACCTATTTGACTGTAAAATTATGTGGACTTTGAATTGATCCAGTCTCTTCAATCAAGGGTCAATATTATTCAATATTATTCAATATATGTATGCATTTTATGTTTCCAATTATCAATGCAACACTCTTTTAAAAAGTTAGGGCTAACTTTATGTGATTTGCTTTCCTTTCTTGGCAGTTGTAAGAACTGGTTGAATTTTATCTAAATCTTCTCCACCTTGGCACCCAACATGAAACTTATCTGATTTGATTTTCATAAATATCCTTCCATTCTTAACACAGGCAGGTTTTCTTCTGTATCCAGCAGTATCAAACACTAGGCGAAGTCTTTGTAACACGGTTTGTTTTTTTAACAGCAGTTTCTTATATCTTTTTCATATATCAAGCTTTGACATCAATGACAATTATCTAACAGTTGTATGTGTGAAAAGAGATACAATTTGAACTGCACATACGTATAGTTTGTTGCCCCTTTGAGTGCAATGTGTTGCTCTCTATTGAGCAGATGAAATAATTTGTGCTCCAATTATTTTTACATGTAGATGAACTAGCAACCTTTGAAGTAGAGTGAATAGATACATTATAAAGTAGAAAAGATTAAAAAGATAAATGAAACTTTTAAGATTTTAAGTACATTATTAAAATTGTGAGGGGTTTTAGGTGTTGGTATTGTTGGCCATGGAGACCATCAATTTTTTAGCATTCTTCTTGAACTTATCATGAAGAGTTTTAATACTTGGATCAATAGAGTACAAAATCAATGAACTCACTTGTGAGTACATCTTGTTAACCAAGATCAAGTAAGAGTCTATGAAATGTTTCCTCGTAGCCTTCAGTGACTTCATCATCTCTATATGGAGCAGTCTTTGTTGGCGTTGTAAGAATCTCAAAAGATTCATATTTTTGACTCAATACAAGAGCAAGAAAGTGTAGTGTGGTTGATGCAGATATGGACAGTAGAAACACAATGACTTATGCCCAATCCCACAAAGTCAACACAAAGGTTCACCAACCTATTCTCCTCTAAGTTGTACAATGACACAACTCTTACACAACTAACACCACTTATCAAATAAATTCTGATCCAAATGGAATAGTTCTGAAATCCTGCAAAGGTTGAACTTAAGAAGTTTCTATTCTTGTAACAAATGATAAACACAATCCTCTTTGACACCAAATATGTCAAGTCACACTTCTTTTTCCTATATCAGACCAGGTCTTTTGACTTCTAGACCAGACCAAGACAATTCAAAGGCCAAAAGATGCTTAAGTTTAATGCAACACCAAAAGACTAGTCACTGTTTTGGAAATGAAATTACAAGACAATGCACAAAGGTCTAATGGACTGATCTTCAAAACTTGAACCAAAGAGGATCTTGAGGGTTCCAAATCTCACTATTTGCATCAGTGCTAAGATTCAATCCACAATCTATGATTTGCCAATATACCAATTTGCTGATCAAAGCAACTTCTTCTTCTACACGTTGCTGCAAGAACAAAGATACTGGTTTCAGACCAGTTGAAGGTTTATACCTTTCCAAGGTTTGAAAACCTATTCCAAGGTTGTAACCCTTCTCAAATTCATCAACACAAACTTTCTCTTGCACTGGTTGAGTTCTAACACCATCAGAATATTCACTGCTGCAACAGGCCTAAAAGAGAATATTCACAATCCTGGTCAAGGAACACAAGAAACCTTGACCTAGGGCTCGCTCACAATCCTTGTTGCCTTAATGCTCTGCTTCAGGGCTTTTGAAATCTGAAAGGACATTGTCCTAACTTGCATTTCCCAGAGGAACAAGAATTTCCTATGGTCTAATGCAAAGTTAGGACCATTTTTATGTTGAAACCCTGGAATTGAGGGTTTCTCGGGCCGACAGCAGACCAGGGCAGTTATCTCGCGCTTGGGATGGATTCAGACCTCCAAACCGGTCCCAATAGTTAGAGGAAACATGCCCCAATCTCCCACAAATATTTAGCCCTCTTTGTCTTCCGTACACCGTACGGTCTACTAGTTTTTACAGCGAAGATGCACTGAAACAGGAATGTTTTTATTGATTGTAAGCAAAAACTTTACATTGAGGGACTCGTGGTTACCCTCTATCATTAATGAGGCCTAAATAGGCTCTCCATCTGGTTGGCATAACCAATTTCTGGTTATAGCCTCTTGACTAATCAAAACTAAAAAGTTGCTTAGCAACTTTTAAAAGTTGCATTGCAACTTTTACAACTTTTGCCGAGTAGGGACAAAAGTTGCTATTATCAACTCAAAAACATTATTTAATGTTCAAAACATTCAAACACACCTAAAGACACTTAAAGACACCTAACCTACCTAAAATATGACAATTTCATCCTAGGACCAAATGATGCCCTTAGTTTATAAAGCACTAAGGGGTCTTGTGTCCCACACTTGGATGGGTTATAGGGAGATTTAAACAATCAATCCCATAACCTTATTACAACATAAAAACATCCTAAACTAGATGATCCATGCACTGATCCAACAAACTCTATATGCTCCTTCAAGCCAATGGACTGCAGTTAATAAATCTGAGATCATTTCATGGACTTGCTGATTGGTTTTAGGTGCTCTGCACCAGTGGTGGTCACTATGCTTCGTCTTTCTTTATTATTTTTGTGCACTTGTTTGAAGAATTCTTTGCCAGGGTCTCACTCTCTCATTTATGTGAAACTAAGGAGATACTCCTCATGATTCTACCAAGAATCATCTAGGATCATTTTCTTAATATTTGTTGTCCTCTTACTGTTGCTTTGCCTCCATATGGATCAAGTTTGTCCAATGACAATGATAGAAGTGCCTCTTTGACCTTCACAAGTCATTTCAAGATGATTGAGCTCAAGTTAAAAATGGTCTCCACAATCTTTTCAAAAATAAATTACAATGTTCATGCCCACTGCCATCGCCATCCCCATCCCCAACCCCACCTTATTATAAATAAACTTCAAAGAAGAATTAGAATGCATTAACAAATTATGACTTAAGTAACAAATGATAAAAAATAAAATTTTAAATAATAAAAAGGAAACTGAAATATATAGAATTACAATATTTCACTTAGCTCCAATTCTGAAAATGATCTATATGCCTTGTGACTGTGGTGGTTGATGATAAAACATTTAGATCTTCTCAGCCTTTGCTTACAGTTTCTCGATCCAATCAGGTGCCAATATTTTAACTTTGCTCTTAAAGCATCATGAAATCTTCCTTGTTTGGGTTGATAGTCAACAAACTAATTTTCTTGAATGTGAGCCAGGAAATCATTTGATTAGGAGTGCAATATACAGCCATGCAAGATCTAAAATCTGAGCACTAGACCTTAAGAGGATCTTCTTAAGCCTTAAGATAACCCTACTCTCTTTCAATAAGACTCCTCTTAATAACTGTGGCTGACACTTTCATCTTAAGAATATGTTACTGCTGTTCATGCGTATGTTACTGATGTTCATGAATATGTTACTGCTGTTCATGAATATGATTGCTGAATATGATATTCATGAACAGCAGTAACATATTCTTAAGATGAAAGTGTCAGCCACAGTTATTAAGAGGAGTCTTATTGAAAGAGAGTAGGGTTATCTTAAGGCTTAAGAAGATCCTCTTAAGGTCTAGTGCTCAGATATTCAGCAATCATATTCATGAACAGCAGTAACATATTCATCAACAGCAGTAACATACGCATGAACAGTAGTAACATATTCTTAAGATGAAAGTGTCAGCCACAGTTATTAAGAGGAGTCTTATTGAAAGAGAGTAGGGTTATCTTAAGGCTTAAGAAGATCCTCTTAAGGTCTAGTGCTCAGATTTTAGATCTTGCATGGCTGTATATTGCACTCCTAATCAAATGATTTCCTGGCTCACACTAGACCTTAAGAGGATCTTCTTAAGCCTTAAGATAACCCTACTCTCTTTCAATAAGACTCCTCTTAATAACTGTGGCTGACACTTTCATCTTAAGAATATGTTACTGCTGTTCATGCGTATGTTACTGCTGTTCATGAATATGTTACTGTTGTTCATGAATATGATTGCTGAATATGATACCGAATATGATACTACTGTTCATGAATATGATTGTTGAATATGCTACTGAATATTTAGTATCATATTCAATATCATAAGTAGTATCATATTCAGTATCATAAGCTGAATATGATACTGCTTATGATACTGAATATTCAGTATCATAAGCAGTATCATATTCAGTATCACAAGCAGTATCATATTTAGTATCATATTAAGTATCATAAGTTGAATATGATACTGAATATGATATTGCTGTTCAACTCCATTATTAAGATGACAAAGCCGAACACACAGACGAACACGAATGCGCAACAATCGCTGTTTCGAAACCGTGGAAATGACTGCATCAAAACGTGGTTATTTGTGGACCCGACGGAAAGATTAAAAATGATTTGAAGTCCAAAAACGTGGAGTTGCCCGGACCTGACGGAAAGATTAAATCTTGTTTAGTTGTCAACAAAACCGTGGATTCGAAAGTCATTCCACCTGAGGTGGAATTCCGAAATCCACGTTTTCGGCAAAATGGGGTCACGCAAATTCACATTCTCATTTTGTAAAAGCGTTCTCAAACAGGGAATTGCACCCCATAACCGGGTTATGGGCGGCATAATCCGGTTATCATAAGCAGTATCATATTCAGTATCACAAGCAGTATCATATTTAGTATCATATTAAGTATCATAAGTTGAATATGATACTGAATATGATATTGCTGTTCAACTCCATTATTAAGATGACAAGAATATGAAGATGATAACCCGATTATGACCTTACAAAATATAGTTTTATGAAAAATGGAAGCATTGGATATTTATGTTAGAGCCACTAGTAAGTACCTGTCGGTATTTTTATTGTGTTAATTCTTTGGATCCATGCCAAGCTTATTGTGTGTTGCTAGTGGTTATGTTGGCTTTCACAGAGTGTGTTTGTCATTTTATACTTCATTTTATATAGTGCTCGTTTTCCTCTCCATTATTTTGTGTTGGTAGTGATTATGTTGGCTTTCATAGAGTGTGCTTGTCAATTTATACTTAATTTTATACAGTGTTTGTCTTTCTCTCCATTTTTTTATTCTTCTCTCCAGTTTTAGGAAACCTTGTTTCTCTTGTCTTTTGAATTTCGAGTGCTTTTAGACATATTAGCTTGCATTTGTTTTTAAGTGGAATACACGAAGGAGTACCGCATGATGAATGCTTCATTTAATGTATTGTTAAGATGTAGTCTCTTAACTATCCATTTCTAGTTCTTCAGACATGATTTTATAGATGTGTTTTGGTAGACGATTGTATTGTTCATGATTTTGTATGTATTAACCATCTTGTTATTATTGTCGCATTACGAAATTAAGTTAAATTATTCTACTTTGTTTAATGCTCTATATCATCTTCAATTTTTTTTCATTTTTTATTCATTTTAAAAAACCATGTGATAGGTACAAAAATAGAAATGGATAGTTTTGAGACTACACATGATAAAGTGAGACTACACATATGCTGACATTAAATATGTTTGAAATAGCTTCTGGATTTGATTTTGTAGATATTTTACAGTCACACTCTGTGATCCTTCGTGGGGATGGAAGAGATAAAAATAACTGAAAGAAAAGTCCATTTTGATCTATTGCAATCATTTTGGTCTCAAACTATCTCTTGCAATCCCGATGATGAATCACAGAGTGTGATCCAAAACTATCTACACAATCGAATGAAGAAGGTATTTCAAATATCGATGCAAAAAATATCCACATATGTTGATAAAAAAATGAGCTATCTGATGATTGTTTACTGTACATGTTTGTAAACAGTCAAAATTTCTGATGGTACTCATTGGTGTATTCCATTTAAAAATGAACAGGTTTTAGTTTTTGTATCATGTTTACTTTGGAGATGCAGGATTGATCATCGAATGTGGGGCATAAGGGCGCAGACGGTGGATCTACTTGTGCTTTTTTATTTAACGGTGTGTTTTCACACCACCACCCAGTTCATGGATATTGTTATATCTGATGCTATAGTTGTGTCATTATATTTTTTGCATAACTTTATTAATTTGTACCCATATAATATATTCATGTTGTTATAGCGAACAAAATTAATATGAATGAACAAATTTTTGCTTGATACAGTGCTGATGGCTATGAGGAATGCTCCTATGTGTGACTACGGTGATGGATTGCGTTGTGTGTTGAGGAAGTCACAGACAGAGGAGAATCCAGGCCGTAAATTTTGGGGATGTAAAAACTTCTATAAGGTTGTTAAATGCACAATATTTAAATATTTACAAATAATAAATATTAGTCATTATAGCAAGACTAACTTATTTGTATTGTAGGATGGAGCTGGATGCGGTTACTTTCGATGGGTCAATGACACCCCGTCGTTGTCTAAATCATCAGTACATTGTACACACAGACCTGTTGTAGATGACGAGTGCAAGAATTGTAAAAGACTAGAGAAAACTATGGCAAAAGCGGAGGCTACATCCAAAGCCGAAATCTTGTTTTTACGACGTCTTCTTTGTGCAACAATCATTCTATTTAGTTTGATCATCTTACTACTTAGTTTGATAAT
The DNA here is from genome assembly GCA_027943335.1 of Chamaecyparis obtusa. Lineage (NCBI taxonomy): Eukaryota > Viridiplantae > Streptophyta > Pinopsida > Cupressales > Cupressaceae > Chamaecyparis > Chamaecyparis obtusa. The sequence goes on along the minus strand of BSBK01009034.1, from coordinate 17,236 downwards.
TTTTTGGAGATAGATATATATGTGGACTAGATAACTTATTTATATTTTGATGTGATATGAGCAATGTGTTAGTAGTTTGGAATCTTTGAAATGAAATAAATGTGAATAAAAAATAAATATGTTTAGTATGATAATTAAAGATGATATACACAAAAATCGTAAATCCCAAAAATACCTTGTGGGTTTCAAAGTTTATTTTCTCGATACATTTATCCTATTATATGTCTTCCTTAGTAATATTATAATGTTTGAACATTACAAAGTACACCAACCCCACCTGTGAAGACTACCAAGAGCATCGGTTGACGTTGGACATTGTATTGGTTCTCAAATCAATAGATTGGAAAACACTAAAAGTATGCCAAGCTTTATTTTATAACTCTCCAATTGATTTAGCCAACTGATAGAATTTTTTATATTACCGAGCAATGCAATCTTGTTACTTTCATTGTATTGATATCTTATGATGGATTAAATACACAAATTCAAGATCAATTAACTTTAAAATTTAAAATTGAAATAAATATAATAAATTAACAAAATATAATAAATATAATTAAATATAATAATAAATAATAAATATAATTATTTATAAATAAATATAATAAATATAATTAACATAAGTCAATAAAATATAATAAATATATCAAAACTGACTAATCATAAATTAATTTAAAAAAATAAAAAATAAAAAATCGGTGTCATATTCCAATTCTAATTTGAAATGAACAACCAAACGAAGAAGATGGAGACCCAAACTCAAATTCTAATTCAAAGTGCAGAACCAAACAGAGAATATGGAGACCTGCATTCTAATCCCAATTCGAAAATGTTCAACCAAACAGAGAATGAGAATTTCATAAATTCGAACTCCTATTTTCAATTTGACAACCAAACGGAGAATGTGGATTTACAAATCCATCTTCCAGAGCAACCAAACAGTCCCAAAAAAGCATAACCGGGGTTTGTATAACCAGGGTATAGATAACCATGATTTGCATTATTTTTCAATTCCCCAACCAAACGGGCCCTAGAAGAACATGCAAGACTAACAGGAGCGAGCCCAAATTCATTAATTTTGGCTTTTGGAACGGCAGGACGTTCAAACCTAACTAAAGTACATAATTTATTTTCTCCGAATTCAGGAGGTAGTTGGAAGTGACGAATGTGGTTGTCTTTCATTGGTACCCAACTACTAATGTTTCTATCCACAGATTGCAAAGGTGGTCGAAACTTACAAAATTAAATGAAATTGGTGGTGCAGTAAATGCGAGAATCCGAGTAACAGACAGTTTTCTTTCTCCAAGCGAAGTTTTATGGTGGGTGGGTGATTTGTATTCATTTCCGAACTCTTCTGCTTGACTGTAGGAAATTTTGTATTTCGTCACTCGCACCGTCACGTCGAAGAATTCTAGATAATAAAGGTGTGCTCAATTGAAATTTTGGTTTGATGAGTGTGAGAGATAATGACTGAATGCCGTACGTATGTCTACTTGTGGAATTAATTCAATATAGTACGCACTTGCGCAATTCTTATCTACTAATCGACCATTTATACTAACTGCATGTTTTCATCATTATGAGAGAATTTAGCAGTTGAGCATTTAATTTTTATGATGATGGATTAAATGAGTGTAATCTGTTTTGATATAAAATTTATTTCTTTTTAAAATTTAAACGATTTAATTTTTTTATTATAGCTTTTTAAATAAGTTTTTATTTTTATAATTATGATTTTATTATATATTGTCAAATATGATACTACATCAATATAATTTAAATATGATATTATATCAAAATGATTTTTATTGAAGTGTCTTTAATTATCTTAATAAATAAATAAAGTGGTAATTGTATATTAAATTATTATGGTCTCATTTTTTTAGGTTCTTTTTTGTCACTTCAACAACAAGCATGTCGATATGGCATCATATTTGATAACATGACTAAAAAATCTTAGTTATAAACAAGGAACTTAACCAAATAAATTGTTGAAAAAAAATGAAAGTGATGAAATTGTCAATAAGATTTTGAAAGCTACAAAGTTACGATGTTCAATTTCTGCCTTACTAAGCTATTAGATTTTGGCAACCCACGTCAATATATTGTAGTTTATGAATCTGATTATGTGCAAGATTTTAAATTTTCAACGTTCTAGATCACACTCTATGATTTGTCATTCATCACGATAAAAGAAAGTTCAAGGAAATGTAAGATGATGGGTCGCAAAGTGTGATCCAAAATCTTAATGATTAAAAATCTCACACAATCAAATCCAAAACTACAAATAATATTCTCCATTATTACACAAAAATGAAATATAAATTTTCTAAAAATTGAAAATCTAAACATTCTATTTGAAATTGATGTTAACTAACATGTTAAATGTTAAATTAATTGACACATTTATAGCTCCTTCGAACAATTTATTTTAAACCACATTAAAAATGCTCATGTGCTCATCATTAAAAATGAAATAATTATAATAACTACTATGTTCAAGAATTTGGAAAAGCCACGTGGCAGACTTGAATCCAGCAAAGTTGTATACTTTATCCATATATGCTCAACTAGATGTGTGTTGAATTAGAAATGAAGACCACGTCATCAAGAACAGTAAATGGTAGTGGGCCCGAGCTGGGCAAGGAATCTTTTAATGCGCCTCTTTTCATACCAGATAAATGGCAAATATTTTTCTAGTTGTCTTCTGAGCGGTTGTTAAATAAAATGATTACAACGGACTTAAATCAGACCCGTCAAGACAGTGTTAGAGATTACGACGGACTTTTCTGTGAAGAAAAATGGATTATGACTAAATTGGTGAGGTCAATTTTAGGTGATCGTGATTAGCCAACCTTAAATTTAATCTCATCTTTTTTCCTACATTAAATATGATTTAATTGCAAGCGGAGTATTTATTTTGTCGAACTCGATCAACTCACATCATTCGGAAGGTTATTAATTGTTTTCAAGGTAAAAATTGCAACGGAAAAATTAAATACTATCTAATTGAACCGACTGTTGAACAATCATGTCTCTTAGGTTCAAAAATAAATCGCTTACGTCGATAGTGATATCCTTTTCAAAGTAAAAAGTACACAATTTATTGAATTGTTAGAAATTTTCATTTAAATTTAATGAGATTTAGCGTGCATAAACAAAATGTAAATTTCAGTTAAAACTATGTTTAATGAATGTAATAAGTTATTCAACTAATTGACAAAAGTAGAATTGTTATATATGATTTAAAAATTTATGTAGAGGTAGGATTTTATATTTATGTTATTTTCATTTTTATTTTAGTGTAATGATTTAGTATGATTATATAATGATAACATATACATTCTTGTATAAAATTAGATTAATTCTTTGATCTTACATCTTTTTCATTTATATATAATTTTATATATTTTATTTTATCTTATCCTTATGTAACATGTTCTTATACATCCTTTGTTATGGCCCATTAATTGTATCTATCCATATACTTCACCAATATGATTGTTTCTCACCTTGACATTTGCACTTCATTTTCCAAAGTAAAATACCTTCTAGTGTGTTGGAGTGATCATCATGCAAACTTGACTCTCAAAATCAAATTTCTAAATTCAAACTTTGCTAGAACTCCATGTAATTTAATATATGTGAGCATGAAATAGGTTAGACATTATTTAGGATATTTTATATGTTGTAAGTAACAATAGGATGATTATTTGATGTGGATTTTCATATTAGAAAAAATATTTATTATTGTCAAAAAGTAGATAAGGGGGCATGGTTTTGTAAGCTCGTGGTATTAGATACATGACTTATGCAATGCTACTTGATGGTTTTGTGTAAGCTTATTTCTATAAAAAGTAAGCACAAGAGAAATCATTGATGTTGCCAATCATAACCTTTATCATGCAATCTAAGGTTGATTGTGCATCTCTTATAGGTTGAATATGTGGAAAGGGGAAGCACTTATTGGAATGTGTAGGTACATGATTCTCATTTGCTTGTTTATATGGAGTGTATGTAGAGATCTTGATGTTTTTGATGTATTCATGGAGAGATTGTAAGTGTATTATAATCATTTTCACATTTGAAATAATACATTTAATGTGGGTGCTATTGGAGGATGGATTTTTCTCTCTTGAGGGTTTTCTAGATATATCTTATGCCATCTTGATTGTTTGTTTGCCGATTCTTTTGTATTATAGATTTCAAATAGTTGCTTGCATAATTTTCTCTCATAGAATTATGTGACAATAGTTCTATATGATTAATTTTTTTTTCTAGAGTATACTTTATAGTTCAAGAAAGAAATAGATTCAAGGTCCTATATTTATTAAAAAATGTTGATCCATAGCTCACAACCTTTTGTAATAGCATATAAATTTTAGTTGTGAAGCCACATAAAATATAAATTATTGAAGGAAAATGAGAATAAAAATCTAAAATTGAAATAATAAATTATCTAATTCAATAGGAAATACAAAACACATAAAAAAAAGTGATTATAAATGTACAATATGCAATATAAATGAATATAATAGGTGACACACACACAATATTGGAGACTAAAAATACAACCAATCTCAGATAATATGTAAGAATCCCTTAGTGAACCTAACCTAATATGAAAGGACCTAAGTGGACAATGACCTATAAAATGAACTAGTTATGTATACCTCATTCGTATTGATAGTTTAACCCATGATAATTAAATAAATGTAACAATAAATTAGATTAATTAACATTGACAAGTTATAAATAAAAATCATAGTTTGAGAAGATAAATACAATCGATAGTGCACTTAAATTTGGAAAATATGATTAAGAGTAAGTGCTAATGTCATATATAATTCAATTGTTCAAGTAAAAAAATCAATGCTGTCAATTTAATAAATGACCTAGATTTTGCATAATTCCATATGTTTGAGGTTAATCTAATCTCTTAGGAGTAGAAATTGGGTGCTACAAAAATGATAGTGTGCATGTGATGAATGTGTAATCTATGGGATCAACCTAACAGAATTTAAGCTACCCTTTGATATCTAAATTTTCTCAAGGTTAAGTAGTATTTAAATAAATACATTTAAGAAATCTATGAAATTGTAAAGGTCAATTTATACTTATTCAAACTTACAGAAGCATTATAGCCCTGGATGGATGTTGGAATATAGAAAATAAGTATGGAAGTGGCCTATATGCATATGTTGATTTGAATGTATATGCCTTTAAATACTAAGATCTAGTGCTCAACATTTCATACAAATGCAAGTCAAGTTAACTACCAAGAACTAACAAAAAAAGATATGAATTAGCAATTTTGATTTTAGAGGTTAATCCAAAGTTTTCATGATCTAACTCGAACACCACAAAATTGATATGAGACCTTAAACTAGCAATCTCAAGGTGTAGATCAAATGTATAAATATGTGTATAACAATAAGAGTTATAAATGAATACTAGCAATGAATATGTGAGAATTTGTATAAATAGATTTAAAATAAAATAAGATAAATAAAATCAAATATAAATAACTGAATAGTAAAAATAAAAAGATTAAGATTAAAGAACAAATAAATATAATTCTATTAAAACATTCATTTGAACTTATTAAAAAATAGATAATGAAATTTTTTCCCCTAATTTCTTTGTTTAATCTTTAAACTTAAGACAAAATATATCACTTATCACTATATAATTCTATTAAAACATTCCATCAAAATGGAATTACCATTACACTTGAACTTCTTAAATAATTTATTTGTATAATGTCTTTCCATTCAGTTTCGAAAACCATAATAGCCTTTGGTTTACCCATCTCGTGTTTCAATGTCAGCAACAATTTTCTTACAGACACCACTCCTTTCTTTGGACCATCATAAACACTATATCAAAATGCAGAAAGATGCATATATATATGCATGGTTCTTCTTCTTCTTCTTCCTCTTGCCTTCGCAAATGAACATTTTGACAGACACAATCTTTTTCCCAATAATGAATATTTCAAAGGAATGATGATTATGGAATGATTAGTGTGATTATCTAGGCATCTCAAAATATGTAATCTGATTCAACGTAGACGTCACTGGTGACCAAGTTGGTAGAGCAATGTTTTGTCGCGCGGTCAAAGTAAAATTGAAAATATTAAATCAATTGGCAAAGTTGGTGGCTTCGTTGACCAATTTGGTCATAAAGCACGTTAAAATGTGTGATCATATATGCAAATAAACTATCATCCACTTGTGGCAAGTCACTTGTGTGGTGAAGGAGTTGGCTGAAAAGACCAGGCCACCAAGAACGGCAAACAGGTTAAGGAATCTTTTATTGGAGTTTTGTTCACATTAGATAAATGCAATGGTTTTCTCCCATATTTTTTTTTTCTTTTTAGTCCTGCCCGCCAGGAAACTATTGCGGAGGGCTAAAGCATTAACTAGTTATTAAACAACACACCAATAAAAGATTTTTTTTTCCTTAAAGTACTTCCATAAGTGGAGTTGCTAAGTTTTTTTTGTTTTTCTGTGGCACTCTTCTTTGGTTGCGTTGATGGTTGCATGATGTCTCAAGAAAAATGTAGGTTTACAATGTGAGAGAACGTACGTCTCTCTAGACATTGCTTTGTTTATGATAGATTAGAATTGGAGATTGCACATTTATCAATATTTTAGCTGTTTTATCTTGACGAATGTTGCATTGAGTTTTGTGTGTCTATAGTTGTCAATCTGATTATTAATCTTTTGTTTTTTGGCTACTCGACAAGAGATGGAATTGAACTTCCTAGATTTGACGGTGGTGGTTGCGAGGAGGGTTTTGATAATTTTCTTTGATAATATTCATTATATGGAATATATTTTGCAGCATATGCAAGGATCTAATAAAACGAGTATACAGGAAACTTGTCAATACACTTGTTTTGAGTGCTCTAACGGTCCAATTTGTAGGGGTTTTTTGACAGGAAGAATGTTGATCTTTTTTATGAGTCCAAAGAGGAGCAAGTGAAATAGCTTATTGAGAACCAAGTGGCCATTGATGGTGCTAAGCTTTTCTTTCTTATTTTTGGCGTACATACAACTGCAAAGGTTGTCGGTAACGCCTGGAGGGAGGTGAAGCAAACATTGTAGTGCTAGCATTGGGTTATCTCTTCATCGTCTCTTAAGGTTTTGCTCAAGATAAATTGAGAGATCCCACAAAATTCAGAAATGAAGAGTTCCTTTCTTCTAGTGTGGTTGTCTTGGTGGGAGATGTTTGTTTAGTCATTTATTTGGGTTGCATAGTTTTAGCAAGTAAGTTCCTTTGAGATTCTCTCTCCTAAAAGATTCTCTATACCTTTCCAGAAAACATGTCGAAGGTGATGGATTGTCTAGCTTTAGATTAAAGATGTCAAAAAGAGGAGTACATTTAATCAAACCTTGATGGGTGCAGGCATTTTTAAGGGTTTCAATCCAACAAACCCTAAAAACAATGTTTTAAAGAAGGAAATTGACAAGCTTTTAACGGTGATTGGAATAGGTTTTGTTACTTTTGATGTTAGAAGTTTCACTAGGACTTTGGTTTTATCACTATTTGAAAACTTGCAAACTGTGCAAACACTAGAATCAAATTTTAGGTCATTTAGGAAAGTTGATGTTGATAATACTATAAGGTCCAAGATTACTGAGAGGGGGGGGGGGGGGGGGGGGGGGGGGGGGTGAATCAATAATCTATCAGATCTGATACATTTCATGTAATGCCCAAAATTCAAGGGAAAACACACCCAATTTGTTTTTTGACATGTTAGATTAACCAATGTTGCATATCGATAAGGTAAAAATGATTATAAGTTTACTGATGGAGTTACAACGTTGATAGTTTGAAATTAAATTTCAAGGGTAATTGGGTTTATTCAAAAGGGAAATGCTCGGGGAATCATGACAAGTAGTGACCATGAGGGCAACTTCCCATCCATAGTTGACTTGCCAACATCCCTTAATAAGTTTGTCTCAATGGTTCTACTAGTGTAGTTACCTTTAATTAATTAGGATCTAATTAATTAAGTTTTGATCTTAAGAGGTTTAATTCCATCTATTAACGTTATAGAAGTAATCAATATCCTATAATTATTACACCTAAATCCTTAGGACTATGCAAATGATTTCATTATTGGAATTAGATCCATATAACGACATTAAACAATTTATTTACATTACCCCTTTCTAAAAATTAATATTAAAATCACTTCAATAAAGAGAATTCCTTCATTAGTAAATAAATTAAGTTTTATATTAATCATTATAAAACCATTTGTGTTATTTAAATACTTTAATTTCTTATCTCATTTTTAAATCCCACATTGAAATCAAATCTCCTTTTTTTTAATAATAAAATCTTATTCAATTAATAATCTACTATTTACGTTAAATTCCTCGTCAATTTAATTTATTAGACTTCCTAAATTTGAAAAGTCACAACAAAAAGCTAAAACACAAAATTAAATTTAAAGTTTATGACTAAAAGTAAAGGCACAAATTCAAATATATTATTTTATTCTATTTTCTAAATCAACCCTAACTAGGGTTTCTAGAAATCTTCTTATGAGGTTTTGTCCCATTTTAAACTTTTCACTTTTCCTTCTTCTCTCACTCTCATTTTCCCTAACCCTAATTTTAGATTAGGGTTTGGGACTGAATTTTTTTCTCTTTCCATTTTCTTTTCCCTTCTTCCTACTTCCTCTCCTTTCTTTTTCTCTTTAGTTTTCTTGGTTGCGCCGTGGAGGATGAAGGCTTTGTTTCTGCAAGGTTGAAGAAGATGGAAGAGATTTCATTGTATTCATTGCAGGGATTTTTTTTCTTTGTTTTCTTTTTTTGTTGTTTGTAGAAAATATTGTAAAAAGGAAATATATTTATTTATATATTTTTTTTATGGGAAGGGTTGTGCATGCCCCCCCTTTGTGTCCAAGCCGTGACCCCCTACACGAGAGCATGGTGATGGTGCCACCAGCGGCCACTACAACAGTGCCAGCTGTCCGTGGTGCGGCTAGTGGCTGCCACGATAGTGGCAAGGGCCACTATCTGTGGCACGACTAGTGGCCACCACAACAGTGGCAAGGGCCACTGTCTGTGGCACGGTCGGTTGCGCGGGCCACTGGGTCCTGCCCTCCCCCTTGCAAGGGGTAGGGTTGCGGCCCGCCCATGTTTTTTTAAAAGATAAAAAAATTAAAATATATATTATATATAAACAATTATATATATACCTGCTTATATATACATATATGGATATGTTCCCTTTATTTTTAAAACGGGTTTGACTAGATTTTATTTATTTATATTTAACAGCTTGGTGAAATTAATTATGTGTGTGTGTGTGTGTGTACATGGTACACACACATATACATATTAACCAATCAGAAAATAAAGTAAGCTAGATATTTGTACACATAAATCATGTTCTTGTGCCTGAACAAACGAGGGAGCAACCCATTATCCAAGAAATTTTTGAGATAAGGAATCCCAAGGATAAAGGTAAGAAAAAGGCTATAGGAGTTTCAATTAATGAGCCTGTAGGCCTTAAGGATCCCATAGACCAACCTTTAAGGCTGGAAGCAGACCTTGAGAAGGCTAAGAGGGAACAAGAATTGTTGGCCAAAGAGTTGGAAAAGGTAGAGTTAGAAGCTACAGCCTTAGAAATGAGAAAGAAGATAGATTTTCTCAGACAATCTACAGGACCTTCAAATGTTGCTACTTCTTCTTTGACACAAGGAGGAATGCTACTAATATTGCACACTAGGTAACGAGTATTCTCCACCAGGTGGACTCAAGATTTCTACTATGGCAAACACTAATGCATCAAAATCCCAGGGTGTTGGTCCATCTCATATAGGGCCTATTCATGAAAGACATAAGCAATTGGTCTTTTATGGTATCCCCTGGTTATCCCAACCCCATTCCTGATGAAATTAGGAAAAAACTCCCAAAGTTCACTGGTAGTAATGTTATCACTTGTGAAGAACATTTTAAAAAATTCATTGATGTAATAAATGACTACAATATAGAGCCTGATGATGTGATAATAAAGTTGTTTTTTCAATCCTTAACTGAAGATTCAAGGGATTGGTTCAGGGCATTACCACATGGTAGCATAGGTTCATGGGATCAACTTAAACATTGTTTCAAAGAAAAATATGGTGATAAGACAAATGAAGGCTTTATGTTAAATGAATTTAACAACATTAAGAAGAATTTCAATGAGGATGTTATTGAATTTAATATCAAGTTTCAAAAGGCCATGCATAAGCTCTTGCAAGTTATTAGGTTGGATGATAGGGTTTGTCTTGTCACTTATTTAAATGCCTTTGATTCTAAAATGGATACCTTTTAAGAGATAAGAATCCAAGGAATCTTGCAAAAGCTTATAAATTGGCTATAAATATAGAGAGTAACCGCAGAATCTCAGGAAAATTGGGAAGAAGGGATGATAACAAGTCACAGATGTTAAGTAGAAAGGAACTAGGAAAGCCTACAAGTGCAAAACCAAAGGATGATGATAGTTTAAAGTAGATTTTGAAGGCCATAAAAGACTTGAAACCTGGTGAAAACAAGAATAATAGGGTTGCAGGGAATGATAGGCCTGTTTTTAACAATCCTAACAGATTGCCAAGGATGCAAAACTATCCTTATAATACTCAATGGAAAGATGGGAAGCCTATACTCCCAGAAAGGAAGGATAAACCAAATGACAAGACTCCTGATCCCTTGCAAATGAATTCAGTAAATATGGTTGAAGAGGTTCCATGGTGTATTATGTGTCAATCACCACATGATCCTAACTATTGTATCACATCCCAGAGTGTCTCTACACAAGAAGAACAAGAGATTAATGAGGAGGAACCCTATGATGACCAGGGATGTGGTATGACCTCCTCCCACCTCTGGGATGAAGTTTATTCTACTGAGGAAGATGAGAATCAAGATGTTTCAAATTCTCAGGTTAGAAATGAATCATACCATCAGCAAGTTTTTTCAGATGAGGAAGATGATAAATTAGATAATGTCTAGTGCAATGTTTTAAAAAATGAAGACACAATTATTTTAAGAAGGCCATCTGATGAGGAAATTGCTCAGATAACCGCAGACATGGTTACTCAGGCTAAAACAAGTTACAATTTAAGAAATAGAGTAGTCGGTGACCCAAATCAGAAGCGTGCAGGTATTTTTATTAAGAAATCAGAAAAAGATACAAAATTGTCTCAGGATAAGCAAAAGGTGGTTGACACTGTTGGTAAAGTCAAAGTGAAGAAAAATGTCAAGCCTATCGTTGTTTATAAGTAAAGACTAAACTCTCAGAGGAGGTTGTACCTCCTTTACAGAAGGAGGTCAAAGTCTAGAGTAAGGAATCTCCAAATACATTTACACAGGATGATAGTAGAGAGATTGCAAATGTGAAACAAGATGTGTTTGATTCAAAGTATGTCCCAATTGATATGAGAAAGTTACTATCACATATTACTGTTAAGGTCCCTTTGCTGGAGATGATGAGGATAAAAAATATATAAAGAAAAGGCTCTAAATTTGGTGAATGGTGTGGTATCCACAGATACCCAAAATGCAAATGAGATTGATAAACAAGTGGCATCTTTGAATGATGAAAATGAAAGTCATAATGAAGAAATTATCTCTAAAATTCCTCAAATTTATTTGGACACAAATGTTGTTAGTGCATCAGCAGGGATAGTTGATCATTTCTTTTTAACCTTGCTAATAAATGGAAAGCTGTTAAAAAATTGTATGATTGATTCAGGAGCATCAAACATGTTATGCCCACAGAAGTTATGAAGTCACTAGGACTCAAGGTGGATACTCCACATGGGAGGTGTCAGGCTATGGACTCAAGAGAAGTACCGGTTGTGGGTACTATTAAGGCTTTACCTTATAGGCTGGCAGCATACCCTGGCAAACAATTGACCATGAGTGTCTTGGTTGTTGATATTCCTCCTCAATATGGGATGTTATTGTCAAGAAAGTGGAGTGCTTCTATGGGAGGCAGCATCCAATGTGACTTATCATTTGCTACTTTCAACTTTGAAGGACAAAATATCAAGGTTTCCAGGGAACCTAGAACTCCACACATGATCGAGGAGGAGGACACCATGAATTGCTTTTTAGATACTGACATTAATGCTTTCAAAGTCCAGGATAAAGAAACAAAGGATGGTGTTGAATCTGCCCTTGTATCAAATAGCACACCGGAATAACAAACCGCCTCCGTGCACAATCCTCCTTTGCGGCATAAACCGCCAGGTGACCTTGCGAACAGAATTTGTCGACCGTTGTTTCCGATGCCGATCCTCCTTGGCTGCATAATCCACAAAATAATCTCATTATCTAACATTTTATTTTACCATATTTTACTTGTCTTATATATATGTATGAAATAGGGTAAATGATCAGGTAGTAGTTGAGCATGTTCTAATAGTTGTGAAAGGACTTGTTGATTTAATGTACAATATTTTGACAATATCGCACCAATATTTGTGACTTTAAAGTTGTTATTGTTGATGATATCTACTCATAATTGAATGAAATGTATCCCTTAGTTCTAAAAGAAACAAACCATGTGATGACACATTAGCACACTAATAAGACATGACTTAGCGTACAAGTATGATCTTACTTTTTTTGGGGTGTCTTGCACTCATTGGCAACAATGCATGTTGATGTATCATCATATTTGATGATGTGACCTTGAAACCTTAAGTTATAAACAAGGACTTGTCAAGTAAGTCATTGCAAAAAAATTAAAGCAATTTGAAATTTCCACGTATGACTTTGAGAAGCACAAAGTTAGGGTATTCAACTACTTGATCTCCCTAATCAATTTCATCTTACACTCTCCTATATATGAAAATAATGATTAAAATTTTAAATCCAAAATTATTTTAAATTTCAATTAGTTAACAGTTATGCATTCATAATAGACCATACGATGATCACATAAATGAGGTAATGATAATAAGCATATTTTTATATTACTTAAAAAAATGTAGTAGGCGCGGCCGTGGAAACATCATTATATTGGTCAAAATACTTGGTCCTGCCACCAATGGTACCTTTTTGACCTCAACGATTATATTCGAAAAGTATTGAATGTTTGGTGCAGAAGGAAGAAGATAGTGAAGTTTTAGCCAATCCATTAACATCCCTCGCATTCTTCCAACTTGCTTCGAATTTTTTGGCCAAGTGCTACTGGGTTTTGCCACGTTAACATTGTTTCTGTTTGTTGGGCATTCACGAAAGTTGCAGTTTTCATCTTATTGTTGTATTAGTCGATCATAACAGCGCAAATAAATTAATAATATTAGATTTTCGAATTCATTTTCGTGTTCATTAATATTTCAAACAATAAAATCTAAAAATACCAATATTATCCCAAAAATTTCCAACAATCTTGGTCACCGTTGTAATATTATTATTGTTCTTGTGTAGTTGATAACTATCATAATAAATAATATTAGATTCTCATAATCCATGTGTAATAATTTTTCTCAGATAATACATCAAGATCTATCGTCGAAATAATAGAAAAAAATTCAAATTATATAATAGAGTTTGTCATTTGCACAGCAAATTAAATGTTTTACAGAGACTCTATTCATACCTGAAAAAATCAAAACAAACATTCTTTGACAAATTTATAGAATAGTTATGTCTGTGTAGAAGTCGAACGATGCAAAACAGAGCAAAGATTTTCATCTATTGGCTCAAGACTAGGTTTCCACTCAGAAGGCTTCTCCATGGTCGACAGGGAGAAAGAAGCCACAAGCTTCTTCATGACCTCTTGCCCATCAACACCACAAGAGAAGCGGCTCTTTTTTGCTCAGTCGAATCGTGAGACGCACAGTCGATCCATTCTCCGAAACAATCTTCGATGAAACATTACTCGACTTTAACTTGTTAACAATTCTACCTTAGACAGACATTTATTTTCTGGACCCAAACCAGAATCTGCAGAAACAGGGGATGTTGGAAAAGGAATAAGAAGGTAGAGGTCACCGGTTCGAAGCTCTGCGCTGTGAGGAAGAGGGCCGACCGAGATCAACCGGTCGACGAACAGATCCCGCTACAAAAACCCCATGATTTTGATAATCACAGACTACTTCCTTCACATACGCAGGACCCCGCAGATTCATCACCGTACCGTCGACTTTCTTGATCTTTATACATCCACGCTCTCGTTTTGAAAGTCCGCATAGAAAATTCCCATTACAGACTTCCAGATCTTGCCTGCTTAGTCTCCTGCAATTGAAAATAATATGATCTTGTGCTCAATCGTTCTGAGAAATGGCTCAGAACAATATAAAAAAAGGTTTTCTATAAAAGAACATGCGAGTCTTACAGGGGCGAGCCCAAATTCATTAGTTTTGGCTTTTAGGATGGCAGGACGTTTCAAACCTAACTCAAGGACAGAATTTATTTTCTCGGAATTCAGCAGGTTGTTGGGAAGTGACCAATGTGGTCGTTTTTCATTGGTAGCGAACTACTATTGTTTCTATCCACAGATTGCAATTGACAAAGGTGATGGAAAGTTACAAAATTAAATGAGATTGGTGGCGCAGTAAATGCGAGAAGCCGAGTAACGACAGTTTTCTTTCGCCAAGCGACGTTTTATGGTCGGTAAGTGATATTTGTATTTATTTCCCAACTCTTCTGCTTGACTGTAGGAAACTTTGTATTTCGTCACGTCGAACGGAATTTTAGATAATAAAGGTGTGCTCAATTGAAATTTTGTTTTGATGAGTGTGAGAGATAATGACTGAATGCCGTACGTATGTCTACTTGTGGAATTAATTCAATATAGTACGCACTTTTGCCAATTCTTATCTACTCCTCGACCATTTATACTAACTGCATGTTTTCATCATTGTGAGGGAGAGTTGAGCAATTGAGCATTTAATTTTTATCATGATGGATTAAATGAGTGTAATCTGTTTTGATATAAAAATTATTTTCTTTTGGAAATTTTAAACGATTTAATTTTTTTTATTATAGTTTTTAATAAAGTTTTAGTTTTATAATTATGATTTTATGATATATGGCAAATATGATACTACATCAATATAATTTATATTTGATATAATTTTTATTGAGATGTCTTTAATTATCTTAAAAAATAAATAAAGTTGTAATTGTATACTAAATCATTGTGGTCCTATTTTTTGATGGTCTTTTTTACACTTCAACAAGAAGCATGTCAATATGACATCATATTTGATAACATGACTAAAAAATCTTAGTTATAAACAAGAGCTTACCAAATAAGTTGTCGAAAAAAAAATGAAAGTGATATGAAATTGTCAATAAGATTTTGAGAGCTACAAATTGAGGACGTTTCAACTTCTCCCTTACTAATGCTATTAGATTTTCACAACCCACATCAATATATTGTAGTTTATGAATTTGATTATGTGCAAGATTTTAAATCTTCAACGTTCTAGATCGCACTCTATGATTTGTCATTCATCACAATAAAAGAAAGTTCAAGGAAATGTAAGATAATAGATCGCAAAGTGTGATCTAAATTTTAATGATTAAAAATCTCATATAATCAAATCCAAAACTACAAACAATATTCTCACTTATTACACAAAAATAAAATATAAAATCTTCTAAAAATTAAAAAATCTAAGCATTTTATTTGAAATTGATTTTAACGAACATGTTAAATGTTAAATTAATTGACACATTTATAGCTCCATCGAATAGTTTATTTTAAACGTCACATTAAAAATGCTCATGTGCTTATCATTAAAAATGAAATAATTATAATAACTACTATGTTCAAGAATTCGGAAAAGCCACGTGGCAGACTTGAATCCAACAAAGTTGTATACTTTATCCACATGTGCCCAACTAGATGTGTGTTGAATAAGATAGGAAGACCATGTCATCAAGATCAGTAAATGGTAGTGGGCCTAAGCTGGGCAAGGAATCTTTTAATGTGCCTCTTTTCATACCAGATAAATGGTAAATATTTTTCTAGTTGTCTTCTGAGTGGTTGTTAAATACTAGTAATCACACCTTGGTGTGCAATGGGTACGCCGTATTTTTTAGGAACAAAAAATATTTCATTTTGCAGGTTTATCTATTTTTAAATACTGAGAAAGGGCAATCAAAAGCGATGTATTATACCAAAATAATTTCCACCAAGCTAAAACTAGAAATAGTAATGTCAATTGGAAAGACATTTAGTTTCCTTTAATGATCCTATTGCATTGAGCAGAATATTTATGACAGTTGGTTACATTTGTAGACTCTATATTATAAAAGATTAGGAAGGCCCACATAGAGGTGTACGAAAGTAACAGAAATAACTTGTTTATAGCCCTATACGCTAATTCCTAGTGGATTTTAATTTTGAGAGAATTTGTTGATTTTTCATGCCCAAGTCATTCCCTTGAATAATGTTTTTGGTCTTAATATAAAAAGAAAGTATCTAATGATTTCTTAAAGTATCAGTGCAGGTCAAATATAACCATTAATTTGAATTGTTTATTATAGTCATCAAACCATTGAGGTTTACTAAATTATTTCAATCTCTTCCCTGGTTTTGGCATCACTAATGCCCTTTTTCATTTTTGTTTATTTTAAATTATATGTTATTTTTTATAACAAATAAATAATATACTATGAAATATTTAGTATAATATTTTCTACATAGTAAATTAATATTATAAATGCATTTATTATTATCTATTATATTTATATTATAAATTGTTAAATTTAATATAATATAATATTTTATTATTTGATAGCATAGAGAAAGATATAATATCAATTTTTTCAATGAAACTGTAAAGTCACAAAAGATATCTCGAATTAGGGCCCTCAAATTCTCAATTGCATATAAATTTAGAATTAAAGTTGTAAATAAGCCAAGTATGAAATTACGGAATTAGGGATTACATTGAGAATCATATTATTGAATCTTATCTAATCTCGTAGGCTAATATTACTAAATCATAACAGAAGTTGAAAACTATACTAATGAAAGATTAACTGATATTTAATTTGTAACTAATTTCTTTCATAAATAATCAAAAGGCACCTGTGTATGTTGGTGTTTTTTCTTTGGTTTCTTTATTGATAAAAACACCCATCCATTTCACGACTCAATCCATAGTAAATATAGGTATCCATAGTAAGTTTATTGTTAATTATAATTAATATTTTGTAAAGCTAAAATGTAGTGTTGTACTTTCTTTTACAATAGGAAT
>BSBK01009033.1:870000-900000 GCA_027943335.1 Chamaecyparis obtusa | reverse complement strand
CTGTCTCAGAAAAATAGTCACAATGCAGGGAGCATATCTTTTTTCTCAACAGTTGCATTGTTCTCAGTTTTGGATATGTGTTGCATAACCTAATTATCCATCTTCTCACTAGAGCGATTTCAAAACTTAAGTCTGGTTTATGAGATACAAGCAGAGGAATACAATATCTCCAAACTGCCAGTGAGATTTTATGTCCGCCCAGGAAAAAGAGTTTTATTTTTATTTTGGGTTGACACATTTATATGCTACCTGCCCAAATATTATTTAAAATATTGAAGTATATCATTATAAACTTTACATAAATATTTTATAAAGATATCAAATTAAAAACAAAGCAAGAATGTTATCGGGAAAGAAGGAATAAAGATAAATATGATAGGAGGATTTTCAAGAATCAGTTGTAAAACTAAAAAGAATCCCATCATTGGGAAGGAAATAAATATCCTTGTAGAAGATAGAAGGGGGGTTCCATTTTTTATAGGGATTGGAAGCTCTTCTACCGGGGCCTTTGTGCTACAAGAAGGGGTTTCTTTAGGTTTTCTTTGGTAATGTAAGGGAAAGGATATCAGATGTAAAAAAAGGATTTGTGAGAGGAGCAATAAGATCTTTGTTATCTTTTTGTCTTTTCAAAGAAGAGAGATATGTCTATCAAAGTTTTGAATTTATATACATATCTTTTGATCAAGATCAATCTTTGAATTATCTTGGTTCTCTTTGAAACAAATCTTGTCTCATTTAGTTGCACATCTATTTATCATTAGATCTTTGAATCTTGATTATTTATGTATTTTGAAGGAATGATAAACTTTTCTCTTACTCATTTTCTCCATAATGTAGGGTCTCAATAAGTGGACTTTGTGTCACTTATTTGTTGTCTTGAGTTTTTAGTTTCTTTTGCATCTATTCTGTGTTTACGGATAGATCTTTGTATCCCTTTCGTGCTTTCGGGTTAAAAGCATTCATGTTTTTATTTATTGTAAATTCCTTGAAAATCACACACAAGGAGCTGCACCCGATAAAATTTAGAGGAAGGTTATCAATTCAATGATAACCTATCCAACTGTTAGCTGGGATTGCACTTTCATTTGGGAATCAAGAGTTATTTCATTCTAAAGTGTAAATCTGTTCACTAACAGGTGCATTCTCTGAACGTGGATTAATGGAGCAAATAAATACAACTGGACATTCTAGAGACTACTTATGGTACATGACAATGTAAGGAACCAGCTGTCATGGTTACATTCAATTTTTTTACTATTTTCAGAAACAATGAAACAAAATTCATATTGATGTCTGAAAAATATATGCCTATCGTCTTACATGGCAGAACAGAGCATAATGCACCTCTAATGTTTGTCTAAAAATAGCATGATCAGGATAATTTCATTTTCATATAATAGTACAGAGTAATTATACAACACATGCAAAAATATATGGCAGTGCCAATACTGCACTAAAATTGTCAATCATGTAGATCCTTACTTCTATGATCATTACTTCTGTAAATTATATTAAATACAAAATATCACTGACTTGCTAAATGGTTGGCAATATTGATGTTGATGAAGATGAACCATTTCTCAAGCATGGTACTCAACCAACTCTTCATATAGTGTCTTGGGGACATGATTTGCATGTTTTTGTCAATGGAAAGTATGAAGGTAATTAAGTAGCATGTTCAATCTTTTAATTGACTAGGATGTAGACAAACAGAGAATTGATATGAGACTTAGACATATTGCAGCTATGTAAGATATTTAGAGAGGATAAAAATATCATGAAAGTGGTGGATTTTATTTTGAATTCACACCAAGTTCTAAATACAAGCATCTTATTTTTTCTTATATTAATTCATCAAATTTATCTCATGTTTTGCACCTAATGGCATTCTGTAGATTGGTGTAGGAGCCCTTGACAAACACAAAGACAAAGGAGGTGGCAAGAAGACCTCCAAGGCTGATCTTGGGAAGATCTGATTGGTCAATGACCAAAGGGGATTAGGAGATCCCAAATTTTTGTAATAAGTCCTAATGATGTAAAACCTGGTGGCCTAGGATTGGTTATAAATCCTATGGTTCACTATGGTTGATAGGACACTAGGTGCGTAGAAATATACTAGGAGAGGTTGGATTGATGTTTTAAACATCAAGGCATGCTAAATCCACCTTAGGTAGACCCTAGGGATAGTTTTGTTGCATTTTTACAAATATTGCAAAATGTTGCCAACAACTTGTGTTACAAAACTTGTAAAATGTTCATAAAATTTTGAAATGTTGTTAACCAACCTCAACAACCACCAAAAATGGTTGGAATGGAGGAAAAAACATAAAAAATGATGGAAAACAATCATTTGTGGGAAGTTAAGAAGTTTTTGAATGAGTACAAAGAAGTTTAAACATAGAGACTGCATTTTTGGCAATTTTTGACTGGTTTTTGTTCATGCCCGAGCATCTATTAATCAATATTTGAAGTCTGAATACATAGGAAGTTGGGGCAGGTCCCTAGCTTTTGTTTGAATCCAACTAGAGGCTTTAAGGTGAAGTGAACTAGGAGAAATTGAGAGAGAGACCATAACAGGATGTGTTTGTAGAGAAACTACGGCTGTCCACTTTGAATAGACATATCTCTCAATTCAACCATGGAAAAAAAATTGATTCTAGGTTCAAACAAGAGATATGAGAACCTATTTTCATTTGAAAGTGTCTTCAGACTGAATGGTGGTTTTTCCAAGGAGATTTGACTAAAACCCTAGCCAATCATCTCTATGTGACTAACTATGTTGCCTATTTAGACACTACAAACCCAATAAATTTTGATAGGTTTTGAATTGGAAGCCAAGAATTGGGGATTAATCTTATTTGAAGTCCCTCTAAATGTTCCTATAGCCAGATTGGTCAGTGACCAATTCTAGACAATCTTCCTTCACTGATGCTACCATTTAGGCCTCCTACCCCTTAAAGGAGATAGGTGATTTCAAGAAGTTTGGGGAAGAATGAGACCCAATCCCTTTGGAAGGATTACTATCCTAGTGCTAATATCAGGACTATATGACTATTCCTAGGGGTTTTTTGAGAAAATTTGTGGGAAAGATGAAAACTGTGGCCTGAATAGACTAGAGGATACCCTGTTTAGGATGACAGTTTTGAATTATTTTGATGAAGTGATGTTATGTTGGGTTTTGGTTGGTTTATGAAAAGTGAATAAGATTGGATTGAATTTTGGTGAGGATCCAAAGGCCTAAGCCAGAGGGTGGTATGGTTCAAGTGAGGATGATATTCAGGGTACAAACAGGTGTGACAATCGAGTAGGAGCATAAGACAATATATAACTCAGTGTGGAGTTATGGGGACGCTAATTGGATGAGTTAGTGGTTAGATACTGAACAAATTAAAGGTGTGGAGCCTTGGTAGGAGGTTCTCTTAGTATAAGTAGGGGTAAGAGGTTTTTGAATTTTCAAACAAGGACTAGTAAGGTGCACCAAATTTACTAGGATACCAAGGCTTTGCATCACAGATCCTCCTTTTCATCTATATTTATCAGTGTCCTAAATTTCCTAATTTTTAGTAATCAATGAATTGATAGTGTTATATAGAAAATTTTAAAAACATAATTTATTTTATTTTCAATTGAACTAGTTTAGAAATTTGTAAGTAAATTTTCAAGACTTTTTTTTAAAAAAATGAATCAAAACTGATTACAATAAATAGGAGTTACCAACAAGTAGCTGAAGAAACAAGTCAACCTAACCATAAGTACAAAGAAGCCACTAGAAGACCGATATAAACATTCATTTCATATTCTGAACAACTTTACTATATGCAAATTTATATAGAGATCTCATTTTGAAGTTTATTGTTTCATCTAGACAGGATTCGGTGATTTTATGCCATCTTTTTGCATTTAGTGTCTGTTTGCAGATATTATGTCCTTGGATGTTTATGTTCACTTGAAGGACTTGTTGACTAGATTATTTGATGTTAAATATAGAAGCATTCAATTGTAGCCAGAAGACTATATGTATCCTTCAACAAATATTTTTGAGCCGTACTTAGGCAACAGGATCATTACAATCAAGAACTAAAAGATATGAAGAGAATTCAAGAATAATTTACTATTTCCTCCTAAAATTGTACTCTTTATAAGGAACTAATATGGTTTTGTTTTCTTTGTTTAGCTTGTAGCTATATACCAATAAAGTCACAGTATGACTGAATTTTTATTTGTAATTCAACAAAACTCGCAGGAGGTCAATCAGGAGGTTATGATGCTTGGAATAACACATTGCATCAGCCTATTTCATTGAAGAGTGGAAAGAATCACATTCAACTTTTAAGTGTGACTATTGGACTACAGGTTCTCTTCAAAATTCCACATTTACATCTTTAACTTGTCAATTTTCTTCTTGTTAAGGAAATTTTCTTGGGTTAAAATTTAGATATGCAGTTATGAGAATTAAAAACATTGTTGGTCATAAGTTGGTATTGACATTGGTAATAGAAAACATGGCCTGCAAGATATCGATAATTCTACATAAAGTACTTAACCTAGATAGGACAACCTTCCCGAAGGTCATAAGAATATAGTTATGCTAGGTTATAAGGAACTAATAATGAGTTTTTTCAACAATAGTGACATGATTTTTAAATTGAAAATGATTCATTGAAAGTAAGTTCCCCTTTGAAATGTTTAATCCATATTTTAGTTGTTAGATAACACTCACCGACATGAAAATTAGAACATGTTATTGCAAAATGTATCTGTGGCACGTCCCAAATAAAGTACCAAGACTAGGTAAAGGTTATAACTTATAACTTATTTTTATCAATGAAAAGTGGTATGGTAATAATGAAAAATATCAAGTTGGACCTTGGAGAGAGGTTTCATTTTAGGAAGTACTTCAATAAAAATGGTGTACTTCTATTTGGAAGTCAGTTCTTCAAGAAACACAAGCTGAAAGTCATTTAAAAAGTTCTAATTCTCAAATGTTCTCTCTTTCTTACCCCTAGTGTCCTCTATAGGGGTTTCTAAAATTTTATTACCTTTCTTTGTGCCTTTTTCAATTGCATAATTGAAATTTTCCTAAGGTCCACATAACTTTTAACCCCTAAATACTTACTAGTTGCCTTGAAGATTCACTTGAGCTCTATGGTCACTTAGCCAACTGGCTCCTAGTATTACATCATACAATTTAAAATGGGCCACATAGAAGTTTACTAGATTTGTTAGAACTCTATCACCATATTGAACTAGCATTAGCAAGTTAAGCAGAGGTGCATGAAATGAAAAAAACAATATAAGAAATGTTTCAATAACCATATGGAAACACACTAAATCAGTGATTCACAAAGCTAGCTCTACAATATGTAAATCCACTTGTCAAGTAAATAAAAAACACATACTGGTGGCAACATACAACTAGAACATTTATATAGTAACCATTTTCAAAACAATAAGGACTAGTAAACCTACGAGTTTTGAATGGATAGATAAATAAGATGAAGTGTTGGATGGATTTGGAAATACTTTGTATCACATATATTCTCATCTTATTTTGTGATGCCAAGTTTGCAGCACCCTTAGCTTGAGTGATCATTCAAGTCACCATCACCCTCATTAGTGGTTCTTTGCTTTCCAGAATTTGTTGAGTTTTAAATGTTAAAACACTGTGGTCAATGTGTTGGTTGTTTATGGTGGGAACCACCCCCAACATGCATTGCCTCTTAGGCTCTTCCCTCTGGGTAGCCCTCAAGCCTCTATTTTCCTTGCCCACTAGCTATTGAATTTGATATTCAATATGCATGCTAGGTTGTCTGTTCCTTGAATTTACAAGTTATTCAAAGTGCAAACCCTTTATCACATGTGAAAGTAACAGATCTAGTAGTTTTACCATTTCTTAAATCGATCTTGGTTTTTGGTAACTCTAATGGTTGCAGTCATGTAGTCACTACAATCCATGAAGATTTGTATTAGATTATTAGATTACACTATGTGCAGACTTTTTACCATTAACATTCAGATCATGCTCCATATCCGAATGAAAATTATAGTGTAGAACAATGAGATAAGCATTACAGACTCTAATGGTTATTCTGGGGGAAAGGGAGTTTCATTAACTTAGTTGGCTTGTTCTGAGTGTGTGTTGTATTATATTTCTAGTTTTGTATGATGAAACTAGTAGCT
The DNA here is from genome assembly GCA_027943335.1 of Chamaecyparis obtusa. Taxonomy (NCBI): domain Eukaryota; kingdom Viridiplantae; phylum Streptophyta; class Pinopsida; order Cupressales; family Cupressaceae; genus Chamaecyparis; species Chamaecyparis obtusa. The sequence continues at coordinate 893,820 of BSBK01009033.1, read as the reverse complement.
TTAATTGGCAGGAAAAGACATTCTACAAATAACATTTATTCCAATCAAGTTTTTTGACACCCTAGCATTATTGATGGAATAGGTGTGTGTGTGGGGAATGCGAAGTAGTAGCAAGAAAATTTAAACGTCAATTCTTACAAATATTAAAAGATCCATTCTTATTATGTCCAACTTGGCTTAGTTCATTATGAGGTGAGAAGCTATTTGTGGCAATAAAAACTACACACAACAACTATCCCAGTATGTTGTACAACAATAAAAGAAACAATAATTGAGGACAAGTATCATAGGAATATTTTAATTTATAGACAACCATAGAATAAAAGAAACAATAATTTCTAGAAAATAACAATTTCTAGAAAACATCAACAATAATTGCCAAATAACCACATAAAACTTTGTTCAACATTAAATCCCTTGCATTCATATAGAAACTTTGTTAAAAATTAAATCCCTAAAACATATATCAATCCGAAGGTCCATATCCTTAAAACATAGAATAGTCTAGAAACAACATAAAAGTCTTAAATAAAAGATCATAAAATTGGCCTCATCAATAATCATCTACATTTCCAGTAAGATCAGAATCCTGATCACTTGTGTCTACATCTGCTTGATTTTCTTCCTCATCCTCATTTGTGACCTGCAATACATTCCCTGTCTCAATTTCTTCATTGGTAATCAAAATCTCTTCTTCAAACAATCCCTCATAATTGTCTTCATCCACTTCTTCAAATGTTTCTTGTAAATTAAAAAATTGTCCATCAGGCATTACATGGACAACTCCCATAAACTTTCATCTTGAATGAGACTCTGTTTGAATGACATATGACCAACCTGGGCTTCTTACATCATCAATTAGAAATGACTGCTTAACTTGAAGAGGGGATACATATGGCTCATTTGTCTCTGATTAAAATTGTCGTATATTTGCACGTATAAATCCATACTCATCAAATTGTACTACAGATGGTCAGATCCATTTACATTTTAATAATATAGGACTGTTTTCACTAAAATCCACTTGAATAATTTCTTGGATGAATCAAACATAAAATTTCTTCTCAATTTCATGAAGAAATTCAGCACTAACAACACAATCACAATTTTTCTTTCCTTTGTCCTTTTCTTCCAGTCTTAAATGACTACCATAGGCCCACATTCCACTAAAATGTATAGCCCATATATATGGATATTTTGAAAGCTCACTTTCCTCTATTGTTATATATTGACCTTCTTCTTTTGCATCATTGATTGCATTAAAAATCCATTCTTCAAATTTTGGAAAAGAATCACCTCCAATAAAATTATGACGTCTGTGCTTTTGAGGTTGATGCTGCATCCAAATTTGATTCTCTTCTTCATATTTTCTACATAAAATGACGATGTACAAATAGTAAGATTAATAATATGAATGTGTAAATGCAATTGAGTAAACAAATTAGTGTAATTTTTTTAACCTGTGCCACTTGTGAAATGAAGATGTGTTTTGAAGAATAAAGGCATGTATTGCACTTATTTCTTGATACGAGAGATTGAAGAGACTTCCATTGCCTTCTAATACTTCACCTTCAACTCTCTCATCTTCTTCATCATCCCATACACATCGATTGATATTTTTAAAATCCTTGATATATTTTGTGCAAAACCTCATGGCCTCTTGCATTGAATATCCCTCAAACATGCTACCTTCTAGTTTTTCCCTAGTATAGACAAACTTTTTCAAAAATTTCATATATCATTCTATAGGATACATCCATCTTGTTCTTATTGGACCACAATGCTCTGGTTCATATTCTTGATGTATCAAAAGATGCATAGAAATGTTAAAGATTGTTGGTGGAAATTCTTGCTCCAATAGGAAAAGGACTTCAACAACCTCCTCTCTCAAACTATCAAAGTTTGAAGGATCTAATACATGAAAAATAATTCTCTTTAATATTAGGCCCAACCTTATAATTTCCAATCTTGGCCCCTTTGCCAAACCTAATATATTTATCACAATAGGTAAAATATTCTCAATTATGACATGATAGTCATGGGTCTTGAGGACTCTTAAGCTATTAATGTCAATTTGGCTAATAATATTGCTACTCACATATCTAGTGAGAAAGCGGATCTGAGACATCAACTGTAAGAATTGTGCACATTGTTCCTTTGTCCAGACATAAGGAGCACTAGGTTTTCTATATTTTTCATTATCATATTTTTTAACCCAAATATTTTGATGAATCTTTATTTCTCGAAAGTCTTCAGACATGAAATATTATCGAGAGAGCCAAAAATATTTTCTATAATAGCATAAGCTATATTTTTCTCAGTATGCATAAAGTCAACAATATGCCTGATGGCCATATCCTTAAAGTATGGAAAATTATACAATATGAACAACCATTTTACACCACTTTTATTACATGGATCATATCTACTTCCAACAATCCCATCATTTTCAATAAATGACATTCTTTTTTGTCCATTCTCAACAATGTAATCACCTATTATTAACAATGGCACTTCACGATTCTCTTCTTGACCATTGAAACTTTTTTTTTTCAATGATATGGATGATCCATTTTAAGGTAAGCACAATGTCCACAATAGATACACTTATGAAAACTTCTTTAGTGCCTCACATAATCCTTAAAGTTTCAAGCAGGACATCCATGGTATCCATGAACAAAGAGACCAAACAATGTGCCATATGTAGGAAGATCATGAATTACAAACAATGAGGAAGCTTTTAAAGTGAATTTGATTGAATGACCATCCCTTAAACACTGGAATACTTCAATTTCATTCCACAATTCCATTATGTAATCATATAATGGCTCTAGATAAGCATCTATTGTATCTGAAGTCACACTTTTCTTTCTGGGTATAATCAATGATAAAATTAAGAAAAATGGTTTAGTTGCTAACCATGGAGGCAAGTTATAATTTATTAGAAACACTGGCCTAGTTGACCATTTAGTACTCTAATTTGAGAATGGGTTCACCCAATCTAGAGCCAACCCAACCTTATATTACGAGGATCTTGAGAAAAATGAGGCCATTTTTTATCAAATTCCATCCATGTCTTAGAGTCTGGAATATGTCATTATTTTCCATTAGTGCTCTTATTTTGGACATGCCACTGCATAAGTTTGAAAATTTCTCTACACCTATACATTTGAAGTAATCGTGGGATTATCAGAAAGTGGTGAATAGCCTTTCTAGGAACCACAACTTCTTTTAGCCCTTATCTATACCTCGCTTCATGACATTTCAGACATTCACTCTCATTTGCAAGATTTTTATGAAATAATACACAACCATTCACACATGTGTGGATGTTTTCATACCCCAAGTCGAGCTTACTGATTTGATTTTTATATTGACTTTTGTTTTTGGCAATGTGGAGTCAGCTGGTAATAATGAACTTAATAATGTCAATAATTGATCTACACTCTCATTTGTCCAATCATGCACCACTTGAAACTTAAGAATTTGAAGAATTGTTGTCAAATGACTTAACTTTCAATTAGCATAAACAGGCTTTAAAGCATCCTCCATTGACTTGGCCCAATCATCATTTAGACCCTCATTTAGCATTCTATCAAGTTCAAACCCTTCGTCAAACATTTATGTCTCTTCATTTATGTTTGTTTCCTCTTCATGTCTCACTGTTTGCAATTCTATCATATCTTCATAATAATTGTAAGCCCAAGGGCTTATACCATTGTGCTCATATCTTATCATATGTCGATAAATCACATTTCTCTTTTTCACCTTTCCACCAAGACAATTTTTACATGGACATGGATATTTGTCAATGTCCCCCTCATCAGCTACTCTCTCATCATATGCATGATATTGATATGTAGTCAACCTATGATGTTCATCCATCTGTAATATTCTGCATTCCAATAATAATTTAGTTTCTAAATTAAAGAAAAAACATCAATCTAAAAATAGAGATGCTGAAACATTATTTAAAGTAGTCACTTTTAGTAGAGACCATAAAAGAAAGAAGAGGATATAGTGATTGATTGTTATGACATCTATCTTACATTCATTTGAAGTTTACCTAGTGACATTGGAATATGTCTATGTTTCAGGTTTCAAATTACCTCTGAATTTGTTGCAAAGGGCCTTGCTAATGTCAAATTTGTTGCAAAAAACTTTGAATTCCTTTCCTGCCTTTTCAAAAGTCTCCAAGTCCTATCTAAACAATCTTTATAACCCATACAAGTGCTTCAATATATGGGCTTATTCTCATATACAATAAAAGATTGAGCATGTTATCATCATTTTTACAAGGGGTAGGAGATGGGTCTCATTGTAAGTATGGATTTAACTTGTTCTATATACAAGGGATTAGGGTTCCATGGTCTAATAACATGCCTTAAGAGATAAACATTTCAAGTTTTCACAAGAGAGATTTTTTCAATGGTGTGCCTTTGATATCAAAAATATCACTCTTGCCCTACATATTCTTCTACCATTACATTTGAAAGTTTCTATTCTGATGTTTGATATCAGACTGGATATGCATCTTCAACAATATCTTCATTCAATTTCTACCCAATTTTTCCATGTTTCTACAGTCTTCTTGATTCCACCATAATTTCTGAAGATAGAAAATACCACTAAACCATATGTTGGTTAATCAATTCTAACAAAATCTTAAATGTAATGGAAGAAGAAATGTAACACTCATAATATAACAAGAGAAGTTACCTTGGGAAACCCTTTTGTAAAAGAAAACACCTAAAAAAGCCACACAACTACTATATTAACTCAACCATTCATAATACAACAAGATAGTTTGCACTTGCGCTTAACCCTTACGCATATACAAGAATTTATACACCAGTATGGAAAACTGCCAAGTAGTATTACAATACAACATGCATAAAAAGGCCACCTCACCCCCACCCTTGACCAATGCCCCAGGTCCCACTAATTGTATCAATCTGTATTGTATATAATAAGGAGTGTAAAACATGAAAAGAGTACGACACATCAAACAACTCTCTTTTCCTTCTAAATGGCCATCTTTAAACTCAAGCTATCCAATCTAACAAATTGAAGAAAACAAAAATTAAGGAAATGTTTGTATTGCCAAAGGCAAGAAATATAATTGTTGGAGATTTGCTAGTAGGCTAGTACTGACTATATGTTTTTCATTGATAACAACATATGGAAAGTAGCATGCTTGGAAGTCTTATGTAGTAAGATTTCTATATATGTAGCATGGACATGATATCAACATGATATCATGGGCGCAGAGGTTAACTATTAGTACAGACAGTTATATAGCAGTTGGTGTCAGCAGTGTTCCTAATAGAGTTACAGGTAGTGTTCTATGTATAGTTGTTCGTATAGTTATCACGGAGCCTTGCGCACTTGGATATATGTTGAAGACATGTTAGTGATGTTAAGTTCATGGATCCATGGTCTGATGATGAATGCAAGTAAAAATATGCAGTCATTATTCACCAGTAGCAGTTTCCTGTGTTTGTTCAGTAGAGCCAATAGAGATTTTATTGGTTCTGGAGTTGCACCTATCTTGAGGGTATGCTCCCTTGGCGTTAAGCTTAGAGAAGTGTTATTGATATTCGGTTAAGAGTGCTTGAGTTAATTTAGCTTGAGGAGGAAGGTCCAGTTGTTTTACTAGAGCCGATAGTGTGTAGCATGCATCTACATTTATTTTATTAGACATGTCCCAGAATGAGTTACGTGCATAATAGATCCGATAGAATGTGTGTTGGAGTTTGTTATGGTTTCTCTTTTATGATTTAGAGGTGGTTCTAATAGGCCAACTTGATAATATCATTTGGAGGGAAGATATTTATAGGCAGTCATTTGTGATTGCTGAAGTGTGGTTCATAGTTGATAGAGTAAGACCAGAGTAGAGTGTGCAAAGTGTTGAGACATCAGAAGAAGGTCTATGTGATCAAGTAAAGTACTTGTGCTATTCATTGAATCTAATCTAGATAGCAGGTCAAAATGCAGTTCACCAAGATCCAGATATAGTGTATATCTATTATTCAAAAGGTTGTAGCCTTCACCCATTTGAGCAGTGAGCTCTTGGATAGTGCATCCTCTCCCCTAACAGGGATAATTGTAAAAGACTCCTTACAGGGTCTAACCCTTAACGAGGTCTACTATACTTAATATATTGTAAAGCTACTCCTAACAGGGTAAAGGATCTTCTAACAAAGATCACTATACACTAGTACAAAATATTAGTGGGTATCAAGTCCCATCGGGGTTTTTACCTATTTGGGTTTCCCCGTAACTAAAATATTGGTGTTGTGTTCTTGTGTTCTTTTATTGTGTTTATGCTTTATGTTTAAGTATACTTAATTGGATAAAGAATTGAATCTTGTAGATAACTGATTCACCCCCCATCTCAATTATCTCTTGGGACTATTCCTAGCAATTTGTACCAGAGCCAAGTTCTTCGGAGAGAAATTTTAATAGCTTGAGGCTGATCAAATGGCGTACTTTAGGAAAGAAAGTCCTAAGTTTGATGGAGAGAATTATCTTGATTGGAAGAATAAGATGGTGACTCATTTGTAGTGCATTCATTGATTTTGAAGTTTTTGATGTGACTATCAAAGCAGCTAAGATACCTACCCTAGACAACCTTGCTCAAGAAGATGCTACTAATAGGCAAAAGGAATTGTTGCATCATAATGCCATTTCTAAAGAAGCCCTTATCAACACCCTATTTTATGGAAAGTTTTCAGAAATAAAAATGGTGGATACAGCCCACAAAATATGGAAGCACCTAGAAGACATATTTGAAGGAGACAAACAAGCAAAGGATGCATACAAAAATACTTGGAAGAAAAGATACAATGCATTAGGGATGCTGCCTGAGGAAAACATTAGAGCTTATAATCAAAGGATAAATAAAGTAGTTGCTAGAATCATAAACAATGGTGGGGAGATTTCAAAGGAGGACATTATGGACAAATTGATGACTACTCTTACTCCAGAATATGAAAGAAAGATCAACATCCTTGATGAGACCATGTAGCTTACATCAAACTTCAAGAGAGAGACTTTGATCATTAAACTCTCTTCTTTTGAGATCTCAAGATTGAAGTCAGAACCAAAGAGTGAAACAACCTTCAAAGCAATAGTCCATGGTAAGAAATCTACAAACACTTATGGTAATTTTGATGATGATGATGAAGAGAAAACTCTAGAGGATTTCATTGCTATGATTGCTAAAAGAGAAAAGAAAGGAAAAGGAAAATATGAAGGTCAATTACCATTTAAGTTCTTTTCATGTAATAAGATTGGTCACTTTGCATCTAAGTGTCCTACTAGAGCTAGAAAGTTCAAAAAGGATTACAAGCCTAAGTATTCTAAGGAATGCTACTATGCCGGAGATGGTGTATTAGATGATGAATCTGGTGAAGAATAAATTGGATTCATTGCTATTGTAGATAAAATGAATAATAAGATAGCTCTTGAAGAGAAGAAAGGAAATCAAGAGCTTGCATTGATTTCACAAGCTTACATAAGGACAGACTAGATTATAGACAGTGGTTGTTCACATCACATGACTAGTGATAAAGGTAGGTTTGTTCATTTGGATAAATATAATGGAGGTATGGTTAGATTTGGAGATAACACTCCTAAACCAATAGTTGTTAGAGGATCCATCACTTTGGATGGAAATAACAGTACTGATGATGTTCTTTATGTTGATGGTTTGAAACATAACCTTCTCAGTGTTGGTTAGTTACTTGGAAAAGGCTATCAGTTGGAGTTCAAAGATGAAAAATGCATCATTAACAACAAGGATGGTGTTATGATTGCATTAGGATCAAAGACAAGAGATAATGTGTTTCAACTCAATTTAGAAGCAAGTTGTTTTGTTGCTAAAGTTGATGACAGTTGGTTGTGGCATAAGAGACTATGTCATATCAATTTTGATAACATAGTAAAGATAAGCAATGTAAAAGCAGTAAGAGATCTACCTAGCATAGAAAAGCTAGTTGATACTATATGCAGGGAATGTGTGATGGGAAAGCATGTGAGAAATTTATTCAGGAGCAAGAAGAATTCAGCAAAGAACAAGTTGGATTTGATTCATACAGATCTATGTAGTCCAAATCAAACAAGATCATACTAAGGTGAAAGGTATTTCATTTTGTTTTTTGATGATTATACTAGGATGATGTGGGTTGTGTTATTAAAAGATAAGTCAGAAGCATTTTAGAAGTTCAAAATATTCAAAGCTAAAGTTGAGAATGAATATGGACTAAAGATAAAGTGTTTGAGATCGGATAGAGGAGGAGATTTCACATCTGACAGATTCTATGAGTACTGTGAAGAACATGGCATAAAGAGATAGTTAAGTGCACCTAAAACCCCTCAGCAGAATGGAATTGTAGAGAGAAGGAATAGGATAATTCTTGATATACAACATGCACCATTATGATAGAAGGAAAAGTTGCACACACCTATTGGAGAGATGTGGTCAATACAATAGTCTATACCATCAATAGAATTCAATTGAGGCCAGGCATTGACAAAACACCTTATGAGCTATGGTTTGGTAATGTTCCCATAGTAAAATACTTTAGAATCTTTGGAAGCAAGTGCTACATCAAGAGGGATGAAGCAGTAGGCAAATTTGATGCAAGAAGTGATGAAGGTATTTTTCTTGGTTACTCTACTAAAAGTAAAGCCTATAGACGTTTCAATTTAAGATTGAAAAAGATCATTGAAAGTGCTCATGTAAATATTGATGAAACTTTTATGATTCAAGAAAGATATCATGATTACTCACCCATGATTGAGGAAGAATGATGAAGGGTGCTCCCCTTAATACCACAAACACATAACAGAAATAGAGAAACAACAACAATAATATGCAAGAACAGAAAAATTGGCTTCTTATTATCTCCACAAATGTGGAATTACAAACTTTCAGAATTACAATATGCAAAGCCACATGGGCATTCCCTTACAATATTCTGTAGGACAAAGCCTCGAACTATTACCCAGAACTATTCTGAACTGCCTAAGACAATAATACAGCCTTCCTTATATAGGCAATTTTCCACCGCTGGGAAGGTTCCAGAATTTTAGCCAATAAGGCCGACCAACTTAGAATTATTTTATTTTACATTTTATTACATCATAGTCGGCTCAAGATAACCTTTGAAACCTGAACAGAAATTTTGAAGAAAATTATTTTCCACCATTTCAGGTGGCCCAACTTCCGAAGACCATAAGTCATCACCAGTTGACCCGCTCGGCTATTATAACCCCATTTCAGAAATGCCACGAAGCGCTCTACAGGCTTGACCCGCGCAAGCGCCCGTCACCCAAAATTTCAACCTCATCCGGGGCCTCTAAAGCCTTCAAAACTGAGTTCAAAGTTTCTGTACCCTGCTGTCAATACCAAAAATCTTCAATATCTTCCAATATACACTTGATCTGGCAATGAAACTTTACTGGCAGACTTATATGACCAAAATGAACCTCCAAGAAAGAAATAAGATAATTCTGAGCACATACGAAAATTACCAAAAATAGTGACTTTCCATAAATAGCAGCTCTGCACAAAATAGCCCTTATTGAATACAAAAATAGAAATATTTTTGGGTGATGCAAGATTGCTCTTACACCCAGGATGCTCCTCCATCAGACACCCGGGGTAATTTGAGAAGTGACCCTGTCACGACTCAGGTGTACAGAGGAAAACCAAGATGGCTAACCTCCTCCTTTGTCAGCCATGATGAATCTTCAATAGGTCATCCTTTCCATTTGACCAAATATTCTTCATATGTCATGTTCCTTGTGCTTCTGCCAACACGACTGTCCAGTATATCTTCGATCTCCTTAGTGTCTAAACTAGTTGCTGGAATACTCCACTGTGTTGCTGTGATCTCATCTTCAACACCTCCTTCATGATACTCTGTCAGATCTGAAATGTTAAACACTGGTGAAATATTTAGCTCAGTAGGTAATTCTACCTCATATGCGTTTCCTGAATCATGTTTCTTCAGTATCCTACATGGTCCAAACTTCTTCATTTTCAGCTTGTTATATGTACCAACTGGAAACCGCTCCTTCCGCAAATGAACCATGACTTCATCACCAACCTGAAATTCCTTATACCTCCTTTTCTCATCTGCCTTAGCCTTATACTGTGCATTCATCTTGGTAATATGCTTCCTCACCTCCTCATGGATGTTCTTCAAGTGTTCTGCAAAATCCTCAGCTTCAGCACTACTTATTTCTCCTTTATCTATCTTCCTCAATTCAGATGCATTTCTTGGACTACTTCCATATACAATCTGGAATGGTGATTTACCAGTGCTTCTATTGACAAAATTATTGTATGAAAATTCCACCTGTGATAAAATTAAATCCCATCCTGTTGGCTTATCTCCAACCAAACATCTCAGCAAATTTCCCAAGCTCCTATTCACCACCTCTGTCTGTCCATCAGTCTATGGATGATGTGATGAACTAAACTTCAAATCTATCTTCAACTTCTTCCACAATGTACGCTAGAAATATCCAACAAACTTAGTGTCCCGATCTGAAACTATGGTCTTTGGCAAACCATGAAGTCTCAATACTTCTCTGAAAAACAATTCTGCTACATGAACAACATCATTAGTCTTCTTGCAGGGAATAAAATGTGCCATCTTTGAAAATCTATCAACTACCACAAAAATTGAATCGTGTCCCCACTGTGTCCTCGATAAACCAAGAACAAAGTCCATGCTGATATCCTCCCAAGGCTTCTCTGGTACAGATAATGGCTGATAAAACCCTGTATTCTGCTTCACTCCTTTTGCCATCTGACATACTCTGCAACTCTGTACAAACTTCTTCACATCTTGCTGCAACTATGGCCAATAATAATTCTCACTAACCAAACCAAGGGTTTTGTCACGACCAAAATGTCCAGCCAATCCTCCGCTATGCTTCTCCTTGATGAGATTCTCCCTCATAGAACTTCGTGGAATGCACAACTGACTCCCTCTGAATAGCATATCATCCTGGATGATGAAATCCAACCATTTTGTCCTGTCTAGAGTAACAGGTTCTGTACAAGCTTTCCAAGCTTCACCAAAATCAGGATCCTCTGGATACAAATTCTTGAGTTCCTTGAACCCAACCACTTCAATCTGCATTTCTGTCAGCAATAGTTGCCTTTTGCTAAGAGCATCTGCAACCCTATTAGACTTTCCACTCCTGTGTTTCAAAACAAATGTATAACTCTGCAAAAATTCAACCCATTTCAAATGCCTTTGATTCAATTTTCCTTGACTATTCAAATATTGCAAAGCTTGATGATCAGTATACAAAACAAACTCCTTAGGAAGTAGATAATGTCTCCACTTCTTTAATTCCTGAACTATAGCATAAAATTCTTGATCATAAATAGAATATTTCCTCTTGGCATCATTTAACTTCTCACTGAAATAAGCAACAGGTTTACCTTCTTGGCTCATAACAGCTCCTATTGTAGTACCACTAGCATCACAATCTACTTGAAACACCTTATTGAAATCTAGAAGTGCTAAAACAGGTTGTTCTATAACTTTTTGTTTCAATAATTGAAAACTCCTTTCTGCCCCATTAGTCCACTTAAACTCTTTTCTATCCCCTCTCATTGTTTCAGTCAAGGGTCCACAAATACTGCTAAAATTTTTGATAAACTTTCTATAAAAGCTAGCTAGACCATGAAAAGATCTTACCTCAGTAGCACTCCTTGGAGTAGGCCATTCAAGGATAGCCTGTACCTTCTCTGGGTCCATTTTTAGACCTTCTACTGAAATTACAAATCCCAAATACACTAACTCTTTCTTCACAAAACTGCACTTCTTCAAATTAATCAACAATTTCTCATCTCTCAACTTCTCAAATACCATAGGAATATGCATCATATGCTCATCCAATGTCTTACTAAAGATCAAAATATCATCTAGGTAAACAATGACAAACTTACCCAGAAATTCTTCCAGATCTACTTTCTGCAGGTGTCATTCTGTGTGCTGCCTTATTCGGCAAACTCGCTCCTGGGATCAAGTCCATCTGATGACTAATCTTCCTGACTGGTGGTAATCCATCAGGCACGTTATCGGATACAATATTTTGAAACTCATTCAACAAATCTGCAACTTCTACAAGAACGTCTTCTACTTCCTCTTTACCAACTTTTGGAATTAAAGCAAAACATACATGCTCATGCCTCATACCATCTAGGAAATTTCTTCCATCAACAAGAGTTATTCTTGCATTACCACATACCTTTTCTTCGGTCTCCTTCAATGGTTTTAGCTTATGTCGCACTCCATCCTTTGTCAGGGAATAGGTATTCGCACGACCATCATGTACAGCACATCTGTCAAACTGCCATGGTCTACCCAACAACATATGACATGCATCCATAGATATGATATCACACAATACCTCATCTTGGTATCCGCCAATCTTGAACTTCACCAGGAATTGTTCATTGACCATGACCTTGTGGTCATCCTGTACCCAGGCAATCCGATATGGATGTGGGTGTTTCTGTCTCTTGAGCTTCAACTTTGTCACCATCTCTTCTGACACCAAATTGTCAGTGCTTCCACTATCAATAATCACATCACAACATTTACCTTCACACTTGCACCTGGTGCGAAACAGGCTCCTTCTTTGCTCAGGTTCATTCTCACCACTCAACAGGACTCTTCTGTTAATCAACGTTTCTCCTCTTTCAGCATCTTCAGAATTTGATGATCTGGCATCTTCATCTACATGTGCAACTCTAGCCTGGCCTTCATTTCTCCTGTCTGTTCTTCCTTGGCGCTGAGGACATTCAAATGCCCTATGACCTTCTTCTCCACAGTGAAAACATGTTCCACGGAAGCCACCTCTTCCAGGTCCTTGTCCTCTTCCTCTTCCTCTCTGATCTCTATTATTCTGATCCTGGAAGCGATTGGAATTATTTCCTCACTGATTTTGATTGCTACTGGCCTCATCCTTCTTTTTCGGATCTTCATTTCGGCCACCGTATGACCGTCCACCAGATCGTCCACCGCGACCTCTTCCATTTTGTCTACTCTCAAACTTCTTGTTCAGCTTTTCCTCTACTTTTAGGGCAAACTAGTATGCCTCTTCAATACTGTTCATTCGAACCAGATTCAGCTCCTCCTGAATGCTTGGCCTTAACCCATTAAGGTATCGGGCAACTTTCTCCTTATCAGCTTCTACATGGCCTGTTCTGATGAGAAGTCGATGGAACTCCTCTGTATACTCCTGAACAGATCCTCCTGCTTGCTTCAAACTCAGCATTTTCTTCAGTAGGTCAAGCTCATAATCAACAGGAATGAACTGTCGCTTCAATTTATCCACCATCCGATCCCATCTTGTGATTTTATCTTTCCCTCTTCTATTTCACTCCAACTAAATTTCTTGCCACCAGATCTTCGCATGACCTTTCAATCTGGCCTTCATAAATTTGACCCTATCAGGATCGTCAACATCTTCGTACTCAAAATATTCCTCACATTCATTGATCCAGTCAATCAATTCCTCTGGGTTAAGATTTTTAGAAAATGTAGGAACCTCAATCTTAGGTCTTTTCCCAATCTTGGAAATGGCCCGAAAAAGTCTTTCTTCCTCCTGGTTCACAATTTCAGCTTCTCCTTGATATTCTTCTTCGGCTTCATCCTCGCTTTCGTCTCTAACATTGAGATTCATTCCTCTGCGAATCTCTTCTTGCAATGCTCGCACTTGTCTCTGCAGCTCTCTAACCTCAGGTGTCACAGCACCAACTCTTCCGCCACGTTCTCATCGTGGAGGCATTTTCGTGATGCACGCTGAAACCCTAGCCACGGTCCTGGTGCAAACTACCTCACAGTCGGCGATCTATTTACACACTCAAAAGAACCTGGCTTTGATACCACTTGATGAAGGGTGCTCCCCTTAATACCACAAACACATAACAGAAATAGAGAAACAACAACAATAATATGCAAGAACAGAAAAATTAGCTTCTTATTATCTCCACAAATGTGGAATTACAAACTTTCAGAATTACAATATGCAAAGCCACATGGGCATTCCCTTACAATATTCTGTAGGACAAAGCCTCGAACTATTACCCAGAACTATTCTGAACTGCCTAAGACAATAATACAGCCTTCCTTATATAGGCAATTTTCCACCGCTGGGAAGGTTCTAGAATTTTAGCCAATAAGGCCGACCAACTTAGAATTATTTTATTTTACATTTTATTACATCATAGTCGGCTCAAGATAACCTTTGAAACCCGAACAGAAATTTTGAAGAAAATTATTTTCCGCCATTTCAGGTGGCCCAACTTCCGAAGACCATAAGTCATCACCAGTTGACCTGCTCGGCTATTATAACCCCATTTCGGAAACACCACGAAGTGCTCTATAGGCTTGACCCGCGCAAGCGCCCATCACCCAAAATTTTGACCTCATCCAGGGCCTCTAAAGCCTTCAAAACTGAGTTCAAAGTTTCTGTACCCTGCTATCAATACCGAAAATTTTCAATATCTTCTAATATACACTTGATCTGGCAATGAAACTTTACTGGCAGACTTATATGACCAAAATGAACCTCCAAGAAAGAAATAAGATCATTCTGAGCACATACGAAAATTACCAAAAATAGTGACTTTCCATAAATAGTAGCTCTGCACAAAATAGCCCTTATTGAATACAAAAATAGAAATATTTTTGGGTGATGCAAGATTGCTCTTACACCCAGGATGCTCCTGCATCAAAGAACCTAAACCCTCTACTCATGAGACTATTATTGAAGAAATGTTTGACAGTATTGATGTGTTATTCAATTACCCTGAGATAAGTGAAGAAGAAACTCCCAAGGCTGATAAGTCAGCATCACCTAAAGTTCCAAAGTTTACATCAAGAAATCATTCCAAGATAGACATCATTGGAGATCAGAGCACAAAAGTCTTAACAAGGTCCCAAGCAAAGAACGCAACTAGCAGTGAAGCGGCATGTTTACTATCTCAGATTGAACCTTTAAGTGTTGAAGATGCATGTAATGATTCAGATTGGCATCATGCTATGAAAGAACAACTTGATTAGATTGTTAAGAATGACACTTGGGAACTGGTCCCAAGACCTAGTGATAAGAATGTGATTGGAACAAAATGGATATTCATAAACAAGATGAATGAAGATGGTACAGTAGTAAGAAACAAAGCAAGATTAGTATGCAAAGGATATGGGCAAAGAGAAGGCATTGATTATTCAGACACATTTGCACCTGTGAGTAGATTAGAAGCTATTAAGTTGTTTCTAGCCTATGCTACAATAAAAATATTCAAAGTTTATCAAATGGATGTTAAGTCATCATTCCTGAATGAAGATTTAAAATAAGAAGTATACACTGAGCAGATGGAAGGATTCACCTTATCAGACAGTCCTGATATGGTATGTAGATTAAAGAAGGCCCTTTATGGACTCAAGCAAGCCCCTAGAGCATGGTATGAGAGACTATATGGATACTTAAAAAAGATTGGATTCAAGAAAGGAGCAGCAGATTGTAATCTATTCATTAGAGAGACATCTGAAGGTTTGCTTCTTGTAGCTATATTTTTTGATGACATTATCTTTGGAGCTAATGACAAACTAAGTGTTGAATTTGCCAAAGAAATGCAGAATGAGTTTGAGATGAGTATGATTGGTCTTATCAAATACTTTTTGGGACTAAATGTGTAGCAGACAGAAAAAGGAATTTTTATTAATCAGTCAAAATATGTGAAAGAGATACTGGAGAAATTCAAGATGGATGATTGCAAGACAATAGGAACCCCTGTGATCACTGGATGCAAGCTTACAAAAGAAGCTGACTCACCAGTAGTAGATATAACATTATACAAGTCTATGATTGGTAAACTCATATATCTTACTCAGACTAGACCTGATATTTCAAATGGAGTTGGCATAGTTGGAAGATTTGTAGCAAAACCTAGACAAAGTCACCTCATGGAAATAAAAAGAATATTGAGATACTTGTAGGGCACTATAGATTATGGCCATGGTATCCTAATTTAGAAAATGTTGAGCTTCATGTGTACACTAATGCAGATTGGGTAGGATGTGTTGATGATAGAAAGAGTACTTCAGGAGGAGCAGTGTTTCTTGGTAACAGACTTGTCACTTGGACAAGCAAGAAACAAAATTGTATTTCTCAGTCAATAGTAGAAGAAAAGTATGTTACAGGAGCCTTGAATTGTTCTACAATTGTTTGGATTAAGTAGATGATAAAATATTTTGGAATTCAGAATGATTATCCTACTTTTATTCATTGTGATAACACTAGCACTATTAATATGTCAAAAAACCCTGTGATGCATGCTAAGACAAAGCACATTGAGATCAAGTATCACTTCCTAAGAGAGAAAGTGGCAGAGAAAGAAGTCAAGTTGGACTATGTGAGTACTAAGGATCAATTGGCAGATATATTCACAAAGCCCTTGCCTAAGGATACTTTTGAGTATCTCAGGGAGAAGTTGGGAGTCATTCCCTACCCTGTTTCTACTTAGAAGAAAGAAGGAAAGGCATAAGTCCTCTGGGACTAGTGGAAGGTTGACTACTCTACCTCAGGAGTAGTACCAGTGCTTAAAATGAATGGCACCCCTTTCCATTGATGTCAAAGGGGGAGTAATATACAGATTCATGAAAAATAGAAGCAAAAGAGGAGTAATATACTAAGGGGCAACAACAATCAAATTTGACAGCAGTTCAGTTGAGGAAATCGAGAATATTAGAAAATATTGCAGCAGATGGAGGATTCATCTTTGGGGGAGTTTTGAAGAGGAAATGGAGAATTTTATAAAATAAATGTTCATTTGGGTTTGTGGTGGTTTTTAATTCCACATGTTGCCATCAATGCCAAAGGGGGAGATTGTTAGATATTTGCTAGCAGGGCAGTACTGACTATATGTTTGTCATTGATAAAAACATATGGAAAGTAGCATACATGGAAGTATTATGTAGTAATATTTTTGTATATGTAGCATGGACATGATATCAGCACGATATCATGGGCACAGAGGTTAACTGTTAGTACAGACAGTTATATAGTAGTTGGTGTCAGCAGTGTTCTTGATAGAGTTACAGGTAGTGTTCTATGTATAGTTGTCCATACAGTTATCATGGATCCTTGCGCACTTGGATATATGTTGAAGACATGTTAGTGATGTTAAGTTCATGGATGCATGGTCTAATGATGAACACAAGTAAAGTTATGTAGTTGTTATTCACCAGTAGTAGTTTCATATGTTTGTTCAGTAGAGCTGACAGAGATTTTATTGATTCTGGAGTTGCACCTATCTTGAGGGTATGTGCCCTTGGCATTAAGCTTAGAGAAGTGTTATTAATGTTCGGTTAAGAGAACTTGAATTAGTTCAGCTTGAGGAGGAAGTTCCAGTTGTTTTGGTAGAGCCGACAGTGTGTAGCATGCGTCTACATTTATGTTATTAGATAGGTCCCAGAATGAGTTTGTGTGCATAATAGAGCCGACATAATGTTGTTGGAGTTTGTTATGGTTTCTCTTTTATGATTTCAAGGTGGTTCTAACAGGCTGACTTGATTATATCATTTGGAGGGAAGATATTTATAGGTAATCATTTGTGATTGCTGAAGTGTGGCTCATAGTTGATTGAGCAAGAGAAAAGCAGAGTGTGTGAAGTGTTGAGCCATCAGAAGAAGGTCTATGTGACCAATTAAAGTACTTTTTCTATTCATTGGAACTAATCTAGATAGCAGGTCAAAGAACAGTTCACCAAGGTCCAAATATAGTGTATATTTGTTATTCAGAAGGTTGTAGCCTTCACCCATTTGAGTGGTGAGCTCTCAGGCAGTGCGTCCTCTCCCCTAACATGGACAATTGTAAAAGACTCCTTACAGGGTCTGACCCTTGACCAAGTCTACTGTACTTAATATATTGTAAAGCTACTCCTAACAAGGTAAAGGATCTTCTAACAAGGTTCATTATAGACTAGTACAGAATATTAGTGGGTATCAAGTACCACTGGGGTTTTTACCTATTTGGGTTTCCCCGTAACCAAAATATTGGTGTTGTGTTCTTTAATTGTGTTTATGCTTTATGTTTAAGTATACTTAATTGGATAAAGAATTGAATCTTGTAGATAACTAATTCACCACCACCCACCCCCCCCCCCCCCCCCCCCCCTACCCCCCCCTCTTAGTTATCTCTTGGGACTATTCCTAATAATAATAAGTCATAGAAATCATACAAACATTCTGCAACAAGCTACCAGCCTGTCAAGAATGCTTCACATGCCACTTGTGCTAACCCAAATAGATTTCAGTCCAAAGACAATATGAATAAACTATTCAATATAAATATATAAAGTTACATGAGATACTGAATAACACTTATCAGTCATATATTATTCTTATTAAGTGGATGACTCCTGATACTATATATGTACCAGACTGATCTGGAAGGGAGTTCCAAGCACTAGCAACCTGATCTGGATGGGACATTGTTGCGAAACTTCTCAACCCTCTCCATGACATTGGAAACTTAGATTTACAGTTAACTGAATGTGGACGCTTGAAAATATATAGCACATTGTTACCCATTTAGTATACAATGGTGTTAAATTAAACCAAATTATGAATACAACAAGTTACAACAATACTCTGTTCGGTGCTGATACAAGACTTTCTCCTTGGAATAGTATTTGACTGCCTCCTCCCTTGCCCCCTTCTAGATGGGTGACAATCACTGATGATTTGTGACAAAAAGGGAATGTGGGAGAGAATTTTTTTCATGGAAGATCCATTTCAGGTTTGGTTTATCCATGAATATCTCAAACACTCTTTGTGTGCATTTGTAACTTTAAAATCTTGTCAGATAGGGATTAGTATAGTTCTATTTTTTTTTACTTGGACATGTTATATCAGACATTGTGTGGCATCAAATTCTTGGTTTTCTTAAATTGAAGGCAACATTTGTATAAATTCATGCCCTTACACTCTCATGATATACCTATACATTTCAAGTTTTCATTTCTATTTTTAATTTAGAACTCATTATCTCTTTTTAGTTGTTGCATTGATGAGACTTGGATGGATGGTTTTTATACATGTTAATTATTAGTTCTATTGGCTGCTTCTTGTTACTTGTCAATATCAATATAAAAATAGTCCAAGATGTAGTCAAATATTTCCAAAGAATGAGTCCCTAATCATGGAGAATGCAATATAAATGAGTTGTATACTAAAAAAGCGTGTAGATATGAATAAGGTGTAGACAGATGTACATGAATGTGTTTAAGTGGTGATAAGTGAAGGCTAAGGGAATGAATCCAATTTCACACAATATTGTGTCATTTGCTAATATGTGTTTTTATTAAGTTGTTCATGATAGTTAACTTATGTTTGGTTTAGTAGTGAATTTACCTTAGCCTGAACTTGTACTAGGAGAAAGTGAGAAACTTGAGAAAGCAGTGCTATAATTGGAATGAAATAAATTAATAGGTTTATAACAATTCTATAGTTAGGAAGAGTTTATGTTTTTATCTTGTGTTTGGTTTAGGACTGTCCGATCTGTCTACAAGTGTGGTCTTATCTTATGTAGTAATGTCTTTATTCCACCCGTCCAAGGTGTGTGCAGGCAATATGGAGCAAAAACAAATGACAAAGCAATATCTAGCTGGAGGCCTACCAGGTAATGCTTAACATTCAATTCTGTGATATATCTGTGAATCCTTACAATATTTTCTGTTTGTAGCATGTAATTGTTATTTTTTTCTCACAATTCTTCCCTTTAATGGTGATATTGTAGACTGTGATGTCAACTTTGAAGGACACAATAGGTGTTATAAAGTTCAGTCATCATTTCATATAGCCATCAAAGGCATGCTATCAACACCATACAATAGTAATCGCATTGGAATTTCAAGAGGTTTTTATCACTCAAATAGCAGATACTGGCAGACAGTGGATTGTATTCTTCAAGCAAAGGATGAATGTTATAGCTTTAGAGCATTTTTATAATTTCCAGTAAGAACTTAATGAAAAATTAACAGAATGAAGAAAAACCAATTTCAAGACACCAATAATGGTCATTAGCATTTCAAATTATTGAAAGGAGTGGTCATGATCAGAGAGGAAGAGCTTTTTCTGAATCAATGTCAGAACTGTGGCTATTTATAGCTCAATGCTCTTTTTAGTTGTCGCTGTTTTTAAGAGACAATCATTTTCTAAAATGTTTACTTTTAAACAGCTATCTATAAGTTGGCTATTTTTAGATGATTTTCTAGGTGGTTTTTTTTTACGTTGATAGTTATCCTTATTTGATGTCTATTTTAAGATTTTCTGATATGGTTTACCATTTCTGAACAAATTTTTATATTAAGCTTGCTTTGCATGCAAACTATTCATAGCTTAGAAGTTTTAATTAATTTCATTATTTTTCATTCAAAATTTTGTAAACCCTTAAGAACTGTCAATTGCACTTTGTTTTCTAATAGGAATTTATGCCTACTTGCTACTAAACTTGATGTTCAAACAACTTATGAGAGATCTTGCGTATATGTGTTTAGAATCTTTACGAGCATAATCAATTCAAATGAACAGTCAATAGAAAATAGAGTTCATACACAACTTAAGATTGTAAATACCCAAAACAAAAATGTTGATCGACAAAATAGAACTAAAATTTGGTAGCAAGAGCACATAAGTAAAATTTGGTAGATATTATAAACTATTACATTATCTTTACGAGCATAATCAATTCAAATGAACAGTCAATAGAAAATAGAGTTTATACACAAATTAAGATTATATAAACCCAAAAATAAATGTTGATTGACAAAATAACAGTACACTTGAAGTGGTGGAAAAAAAACTATCGGCTAACCCATTGCATGCCCACACACATCCGACTTCTAGTTAAAGTCAAATTAGCAAGGGAGGCCTACTATTTGGAATTTGGCTAACTCAAATCTATTGCCATTGCTGGCTGACTACTTTGGAGTATGGAAAATGAAACCTGTACATTTAAGTGTTTTAATCCCCCAAGTTAGAGAATATGAAATGAAGATCAAGTTAATTAAAAGGCGGTGATTCATATGAAGAAAACAGAACAAAAAATATATTATTAACATGTATAGTCATTAATATTATTAAAGTCAGTGAGAAAGGAAAATTGAGAGCAACAAATTATTAAAAGTAGCAAGTAAATTGATAAGAGCATCAATATAAGCAACGATTACTTTAATTAATAAGTAGCCATTATCTTGGAGGGGAGGTGTCCCTTGAAATTTGTAGGGATATGTCTTCCTATCGTAAGAAGGTATAAGAGGGCCAATGCATTAGGAGAAGGCATCAAAGAGATTAGATTAGATATACAAATCTGTAATCAGTTATCAGAAGACTGGTAATCCAGCAAGGAATTGGTATGCAATATGGATGAATGGTATTATATATATAGATAATATTTTTTATGCCTTTGATCAAGATACTAATGAATTTTCTGACCTATTTTATTTCTATAATTAATGAATTTATGTATTTGTTGCCTCATAAGTAATCATATGTGGAATTGGAGGAAATATCTTAGAGAGAGGCAACAGAACACACACCACCCTTGTTGAATGGAGGAGAGTTTCTACCACTTGTGGGCCAAGGGGTCAAATTGTCTTGGTTGGATATTTTGTGCTCTTGGGATTAGTTGTGACAAATAGTCTCCCAACGTCCTATCACGCCTTTCCATCCAAACCCTACTATGGTTGATTATGGGTGTTATAACTATAGCCTAGAAGTGATCATGTATGGGTTAGAAAGGAGACACATTAGGAAGAAGGCGAAGCAATAGACCACTTCCCACAATGGAAGTATGTCACACCATGTTGGATGGATGAGAGTTCCTACCACTTGTGGGTCAAAGAGTCATATTGTCTTGGTTGGATATTTCATGCTATTAGGATTAGTTGTCACGAATAATTTTTGGGTGTTCTATCACGCTTTCCCTTCTAATTTGTAACATGTTAATCTATTTCAATACAAATAAAAATCAACATTTCATCATAAAATTTATTACAATTGATAATATAAAATTTTCTTTTCACTACTTTCAAAATTGAAATAGAATTGAAATCTTTTCCACATGAACATGAAAATTACCAAATAATAGATTTAACTACTCTTTGCTTTCAAAAGAAATGCATAAACAAAAAGAGAAAAAGGGATTACTATTTCATTCTTTCATCTTGGAAATCTTTTACAAGTCTTGGCATCAATGGAAGAGGGAGAGCATCATCAGGTGCTTTACCTCCCAACCATTGACCAATGGTGCTATGCTCAACTTCCTACTAGAAGTGGCCCTACCCTAAATGGGGTTGCAAACACAAGGTTAGGTTTGATTTCCATCTAAGCCCAGTGTTTAGAACCTACACAATTCATAGTCTGTCACACATTATAGGTACCATCTAACTAGTATGGCCCTTTTGACAAGACATGCATCTCGTGTATTGAACTGATGGTCACATGCAACTGCCTTATGCCACCTTGGCCAAGGTTTATAAAGAAACTAACACTATCTTGTGCTCTCAGTATTCAGTACTCTTGTTAGACTTGTATGTAAAATTAAGTTCAACTAACTCATTGGTCTTAACAACCAACAACAAGCTATCCGCCAATGTCTGCTGACACCAATAGTCATAATGACCTTCAAGGGATGGTAACCCACTAACAAGCAACTGCTCAACTATCAATTGACTCAATGGTCATAATGACCTTCAAGGGAATGAGACCCACTAATAGAGAAATGATGTTTCTTAATCAGATTTTTAATATGTTATGCATGAATCCATTTTTTTGTTTAAATATGATGTTTAGGTTAATTAACCCCTTCTTGAATTTGCATGGGTGTTAACTAACTTCCTTTCTATTCTATCATGTTTTAGCTTATAGTGACTCTTGGACTAATCCCTATATTATATCTGATTCAGATAGAGAAGCTGGTAGGATGCCCAAACATATAACAGAGATAAGTGTTCATTCCTATGAACATGCATACTATGGATTTTTATCACAGAGAAGTTACAATTTAGATTCTTGATTTAATATTCTCCTTTGGTTTTTTTTTATTAGGTAAAATAGGTTTTGAATGCGCCCTAAAACCATATACAATCAGTTTTTGAAGGGAACTATAACCCAAAGAAGTGAAAGATAGGAAGAATTAGCACATATCTAAGATGAGATAGCTGGGAGAAGAAGATAATCTTTACAGAGCCTCCCAACACAAACTACCAGTGGAACTACCAATAGCCCCAGAACATCAAAACAATAGCAGCCTAAAGAAGGATAAGCACTAAGGCTCTAGCTGCATGAAACCATTAGAGTAAAGCCTAAGCTTTACACCAACAGAAGAAAACTAGGGTTTTTAGGTACCCCAAACCAGTAAAATAGGTTTTGAGGTGGCTCCCATAACCATTCTGGGTTTTGACCTAGGACCCAAAACTAGCATGGTGGTGAAACCAGTCCACCCTTGTAGAACCTAACATGAATAATAACAATGGGTTAAAATTTTTAAGCATGTTTAACTTGAGTTGCGCCAAGACATAAGGGTTTTGAAAGGCTCCCCCAACCATCACAAGAAAAATAGGGTAATGAAAGTCTCCCCAAACCACCAAGCCACAATCTGCTAGGAGAAAGAAATTATAGGCAAAGAACTCAGGCAGAAGGAGCTCCCTCCAACACAGGCCAAGTCCAGCAGTAATACTCCTTCACACCACTTTCAACCAGCAATGGGCCTCCT